>CM060959.1:27470107-27594335 GCA_030765055.1 Mantis religiosa | reverse complement strand
GAACTTTCTCGATCCTCCCGTTTCTTAAACAACGCTTCTGAGCATAATTACAGGTTTTATTGCCTTGAACTCTAATTAGAGAAATACTGGAAGGCAAACGTCTTCTATGTGTACTTACAAAGTTATTTTTCAATCTGTAATATTGCAAAATCTAAGTGAAATAAATAAGGCAGACAGTTTTAACCTTTCTATGAGCACTTCGTAGTTGGCGGTGCTGTAGTTCCAGTGGCTATTACTAGGTGACAGGAGTAGCAGTCGCTGACCCCACTCACAGCCGCGGTGCTGCCATCTAACGACACAGCTTAACACTACCACCGCTCGCTGCTTTTACAGCGTTGGTTTGGTTATGCAAATGAACCAGTACAAACTAGATAACTATTCAATTTGTCGAAACATTTTATATAAAAAATCAAAGAGTTTCCATCACTACTTAAATATCAAAGAACAGAAAAGTTGTACTTTTAAAATGCAAAAATGACAAATAATATTATAGCGTTTGAATGAGCAGCGCCAGACTAAAATATTCAATGCCATAGCCGGGATTTTAACCACGGATCTCCCACTATGACACTACTCATTCAAACCTTAGCCTACACACGGCTAGTGTAGAACAAATTATTTTTTCTATCCATTTACCTGAATAACGTTGTGGTTAGTATAAGTACTTACAGCATAGTAAGTCGCCACAAAAAGGTGCGTGTCTCATAGTATATGAGAATCCCTAGTGGTTTACCGGGAAACATACGAGTCAGTTGGAGATTTTAATGTCATGTCGGCATGTTGGCTATAGTAGCTCAATTGGTAAGAGCAACCGCACGGAGAGCGTGATATCCGTGGTCCAAATCCCGGCTATGGAAATAAATATTTCGGTCTGTCTGTACTCATTCAAACCTTAGCCTACACACGGCTAGTGCGGAAGAAATAATTACTTCCAATATTACAATTTATTTTTACGATTTTGCATTTATTTAACTTGATATTTTCTTAAAATTACACTGATTATTTAACATTTTCCCGTTTTTGCAGCATTATTTTAAATGCATTAAGTACAAGAATACCGTTTTATTGCAATAATGAAATTGTAAGTTAAGCGGAATCGAATCTCATGGTAAAAAAAAAAAAATTGTCAAGGGGGAAGTGTCAAGTTTTTGATGAACTTCGTTACTTACTCTTCAGTTTTACCTTCATCATAAAATTTATTTCTCCGTTGTTATGCAGAATGCTGCACTAAGTACATATAATAACATACATGAAATGTTGAAAAACATATTCAAAGGTTAGTAACCAATGTGATATGCAGAAACATTAGAATATACAAAATGAAGATCGCGATTGTTCAAAATATTAAACGTTAATTCTTGTTTTGTCTTATTGTAGGTATTTTTATTCACTTTTATTCTGTTTTATTCAAGTTTTTTTTTAATTTCCATATTTTAACTAAACAAAGAGGAACATCTGTTGAAATTCAATTACAAATCTTAACACAGCAAACCTATTTAAGGGGTGGCTTGTGCAAATATTCAGGGTCTTACATAAATAGCCATAACGTCCAACGTTTTCAAGTTAGAGAAGTGAAACTTAGCATACTCTTTTAAGATAATACATTTAATATACACAATTTTTTTCATAATTTTCCATTGTTTATAACTAATGCTACATATATTTTCTATGTGCAGAGATATTTACAACTTAAGCCTTTTTTTTTCAAAATTCACATATGCTATATTACTGAAATTTTGTATGTTATTTTAAAAAAAACACTAAAAATGAATTTTTTGGATTAAGATTTCTTATTGAAGCTGTATAGAATTTTAAAAAAATGTTAATCATATGCATCCTTTAAAAATTAAAATAATTTCATATATTTTGTATCATCACATTCCATCTGGAGCTTAATCTTAAATTCTAGAACCAACAAAATGTTCATTGTGGCATAAGAAAGCTGTGTGCTAAATTGCATCGTTGTAGATGAAGTAGTTTGAGAGAAAAATGTGTTGAAGTTGTCGAAAATGCAAGTTACGGGAAAGGCAATTAAAAACACAATAAGTATTATTCAGTTTGCCTTTTAATTTTAAGTCAGAACTTCCCATATCAATAGTCTGTGTCCTCATTCTGGCCTTCTTTAGCCTTTCTTTTTAAATCCCTCTTCTGTCTTGCTTCTTTCTGCATTAATTTCATAGCTTTTTCTGCACCAACGATGCGAATGTTGTCGATAATCTGCAAAATAGTTTCCATAAATACACCAGGTTGATACCCTAACTGATGCATAACTTTCTTTCTGCCAACATTCCCATCATTAAACACTATTGCAGCATCAAATGTAGTAATTTTCACCACTATGGAAGACACAAATGATGTTTTGGGACACCTTTTCCATATCAAACTGTTGAGGCTTTCATTTGGGTTTTGTGTCTCTCCATAGAGACATTATTCTAGCAAGTCTGGGTGTGCTAAGAATTGGTAGGTGGGCTTTATAGATTCCAAGACAGCTGAAGGAAGACTATGTGTTGTTACTATGCAACACTAGGGCATTTAAATTTTGAAAGGTACATACAGACCACGTACAGTCATAATATTTTGGTGTTGGATAGCTAACACTATATACTATTTTACAAAACAATAAAAAATAGGTTTTTTGAACATTTTCTCGTACGTTCCCCCTTAAGAAACAATTGAATATAATTAATGTTAACTATTACGTTTGGTAATTCATTCTCAAACACCTCTTGGTTCTATTGGATCTGAGGTACCTTTGACCAGCATATGTAGAACTGTGATCATGTGGTAAATGACTTTACCCCCAAAAACAAATTGTGTTCAAACAAATTTATTATAACAGGAGGACAACTACGAGACATTAAGCTACCACCCCCTGTGAAGGAACTACAGAAGGAATTAAATCGCAGAGTAGCACCGAAGTTCTTGGTACGAAGCCCGATCCATTGCCGGAGCTGTCCAGAAAAGGCGATCAACGACTTGTGCAATCAGGTGGAGTACTCTACCTGTTTTATGTTTCAAATGGGAAAAGTTCTTGCCTGTAGCCAATCAGATGCGTTAGAGCCTTCACCGTTGCCACCTCGTTACCCCCACTCTTCTTATATTTCTCTCTCTCCCTCTCCCTCTCTCTCTCTGTCTCTCGCACTTGCGAGTGTTCTTGGCGCTAACGCAAACTGAATTTTCCAAACTTTTATAATAATGCAGTTGTTGAAATCACAATTGCAACATGAATATTCGTATATTACGCAAATGTTTTAAACATTTATGTCCAATTTCACCAACAGATGTTAACATCGACGTTAACAAATGTAACGTAACAATTGTCACAGCGCTAAAACTAATGTTAAATTTCTTGCATTTCACCAACCTGTTTTCTTAAAATGTTAACAAACTTGTGTTAACGCCAAGAAACTTGTAAATATCACAGCTATAGAAGGCTATGGATGAGCTGCGATGCGCTTTTGTTTTCATTTTCGTCTGTACAAATGGCGGATGAACAAAATCATAAATAAAGCCGTGAGACAAATTTCTCATCGACGGAGAAAGATTTGTTAATTGAAATGGTGACGAAGTGTAAGGACATCGTGGAAAATAAGAGGACGGATGCAGTGAATGTAAAAGAGAAAGATGTCGCGGGGAGAATATTGGAAACGAATTTAATTCAAATGCATGTGTCACTACTACAAGCAATAAACAACTTGTCATTATTACGTAAATTTAAAACGAGGAGCGAAGAAGGGCAAGTTACTTGAACGCCTCAAGACGGCAGGTGGACAATGTATTATCCACATAATTCAGTGAATTATAAAATCGCAAAGCTATTAATACTTGAAGCAAAGGCGAGATCGCCATATTGCTTTCGATGCATGTTCTAACCTCTCTTGTACTTCCGCAGTAACCTTCATAGCAACATGTTTTGACAGTCTATACCTCCGTAAAACAATTTTCTTCGGATAGTTCCTCAAAATCAATTCTCCTCATAGGCCGTACTCTATTATGAATGCCATTTAGACGGTCATAAATATAGCAAATCGACATCAACAGCTGAGTTCATGCTCGCCATCTTGACTATTTACAATTGTTAAGGACTTAACATTAGAAATTCGGCTTGTTAGTTTAACATGAGATTTAACACTTGTGTTACGCTAACACTTGTTGGTGAAATGCAATTCTTGTTTTAACTATTGCTAAACTCGTGTTAAGTCTTAACATTTGTTGGTGAAATCGGGCATAAGTTTAAAGTTAATTACAGTTTATTAATTACTTAGTTTTCTAATCCAATGAAAATACCAGCGGTGTATCCGTATAGCTGGGAATGTTACTTACATTAAGAGATAATTCGTCATTGTCATTGTCTTCATCGTTTGAGTACTTCAAATTTATGATCATAGGTTCCAAAATTTCATTACGTGCTATTTCTTTCCAGATGTCTTCTTGTAGTTTGTGTGATGTCTCACGCAGTTTTCCCAGTCTTTTTGTGTTCCTTGTCAATTTTGTAGTAAATAAGTCGTTCAACGTCAGTCAGTTTAAAAATATTATTTCTGTTTGCAACATAATTTGAGCCCACATTAACTCAATTGGATTGTTCTAGCAGTAGTAACGGTGGAAGGTAAATTTGGATCGCGTCTTATTGATCCAGCTGATACACCTTTTCATGGAAAAGTAATTGTATAATACTGCTTTGAACTCTCTAGAGTTCTACGAAGTATTCATAAAGATATAAAGTGACCAGATCCGTACTACCAGACAAGCAAAAGGTGTATCGTATCCTCTCATCGAATTTAACAAACACCTTGGCTTATTCATCTGTCACCACGTCATGTCAAATGTTTACGTTTCAGTTCTGAGTAATTTCAAATATAGTTCACGCATACATGCCAACCAATAATGATATTCATTACAGTGCTTACGTCGCAATGCATTGTTATAATACTCTACTTATTTTATATTAGGAAAAGTATTTGAGCTAAAATTATGGGTTTTTTACGGTTATGTTAAATACATTACTCTCTAATTCCTCATGGATCAGTTTTTGCCAAATCTGAATTCTTGTCTTAGCGCGAATAGTATTTTTTGAAGATTGATTTTGGCGCTCCTCACACACCACTTAGAGGGAATGCAATACGACAACACCGCAGGACTCCGATTGGTCGTTCACCTAGTAGCCCTCAAGGACAAACACCTTTCAATTTGAAACACATAATGGAGTAAGTATATGCTACACGCCACGAAAGGTAGAAGCACAGCTGCAACTTGAAGTGGAATGAAAGTTATAGGAATTCGTGGCCGTAGGGTAAATAATTTAAGACGGGTATCGACTTCGGGACTCCCGAATGCAAGCCTCTCACGTTATGACGTAGTCAACACGCTCGGTATATAATTATATCCAGTGATGATACACCACGAAATAGTGAGCTATGGTGTTGCGCTTCGGTTCGCTGCCACGGAAAGCACCCGACTTCGATCCCACGCTTTGGGGTTGCAGATTTTAAGTCACGGGTATAGGATCGGTGCCCACTCAGCATCGTGGGGACATTGAAAAGCTACGATAGTCGTGATCAAGAAAGCCAAATTTCCGGATGGGGGTGCGTGATGACCACATCGCCTCTGTCGCCCTCCTCTGCGTTGCGTAAGTGGAGGTGAGGTCGGCAGTCGATGGCCGGAGCTGGCCCTCTCGCGTGGATTATTATCCAGGGATGTATGAGCTTTGAAGTAACAGTGGGGGAAACAAATATAAGGAAACTACAGACATATCCCACATCCTACGGCTAGATATTCTAAACTTGAATAACGAACTGAATAATTTTATTTGCGTCTAATATTTTTATTAATTTACTGGGTAGTAACCGAGTCCTTCCGATTATCCTTATACGTTATGCCAGAGGTTCTACTCCCATTAGTCCTGGACCTGTAGGATCAAAGCCCCGGACCTCCTTCGACCAGGGAGTTACCAAGCTGTCCCAAAAGTGCGTCCCCTATGGGGATTTCCATTGTGCAATACGTAGAGACTAACAAGCCCTCCGCCATCTGGTGCTGTGGACTCAAGACGGGATGGAAGTGGCTACGCCACTTACGCGCGCCAATCCCAAAGGGGAAAGCTACCAACCTCGGTGGGGCCGCCTGGTGATGTAGCACACTTTATACTAGCTATGCAGGCTAGCACGCGGGAATATATGGCTTCCCTCAACCCTGTCCGGAGACTACCCGATCACCCACGGGTATCGGGAACCACTGCCCCCTCGAGTCCAACCCTATCCGTACAACTCCCAATCAGGGAGGGGCTCGAATGTTCGGCCCAAGGTTCCTCTTGTAACGTCAGAGGTACCACGAATGCTAGGGGTCAACAGCGCCCGCACCACGGCAGCTGAAGAGAGCGGCTCACCTCCCATACAGGATCCTTTTATCCTTATAAAAGATTCTCATAAAATCGCCAAATATACAAATGGATGGAAACTTCGATAGAATACCTTTAACCTATCTCAGTCTTCTTAGTTCTTGAGATACCTTTTGGCATTAGAAGGATATTCTGTTAAAATGGAGCACTGTTTTTACATAACAGTAGGTTACATTTTAAAACTTCTAACTCTTTTTGCATTGTAATTTAAGAGCACAAAACCCCCGAATTTCTTTTGAAATAGCATTCCAGGATCAATTAGAGGCAAAATTTTCTCAGTTAATTTAAAAGATAGTTTTGATAAATATTGAAAAATGTTGTTTTCCTTCTTTCTTTATTATTTAGAATGCCTAAAAACAAAGGAAATAATAAACTTTCTTACATGAGAAAGTTTGTTATTTATAAAATGCAGTGCGTACGTCTATAGAATTAGATTATAGCAGGAGGTAGTGATATTCATCATTTAGATCTTTACTTTTAGCATTTTGTACCATTTACACATTTCACATTTAGCATTTTATAGCGTTTTGAAGAAAAAAAGTTTTATTTGAGTTACTTTTTGTAATAATGAATATTAATATCTTTATAAGAGATTTAAAGGACTATTATGGAAGTTTATTAATGACAGTGAGTTAAAAGTGCATAAAGTGTCAATTTATTTTACATTAATATAGGTTTAGGCAATACACAGAAGTATAGAACAAGCTGATACAGACTAAAGCATACTACATGACACAGAAAGATAAATCCATACTGATGTAAAACTAGCACAATAAAAATTAATGCCACAAAATTGGCCTATGCCATAACTCATAGCTTTATGATTCAGCAACGCTGTTGAATAAAAGCACTGAACATATTTCAAAATTCTGTTCTGTCATTTGAGTCCTCATGTCACAATCAAATTATGTTTACTGAAATATCTTTCAGCAACTACGCTGTTGGTACGACCACAAATGCATTGCAGATCAATGGTGGGCAATGTGGAACAGTAAGCTACGAGGGCTGTTCAATAAAGAATATCATAATTTTTTACGGTCAAAATTTTTCGCACTAACATTTAATCCTATATTCTGTTAGCTTAATGCTAAACAAACACGTCGTAGAAGTTTCTTTGTTGGTACTCCTGGTTCCCGCCTGTAAGAACCAGGCAAGTTCAGACATGTTGAGTATCGCCTACCGCTGCAATGGAGGTAACATGCAGTTAAAGTTGATGTTAGAGGAAGATCCGGAGTTTCTTTCAAACGTAATCACTGCTGATGGAACTTGGCTACATCATTTTGATCCTGAGAGCAAACAGCAAAGCTCAGTGTGGAAATCTCCTTCATCACCAACCCCCCAAAAAAGCAAAAGTGGTTGCTTCTGCTGGGAAAGTTATGGTCATCTCTTTCTTTGATATTCATGGAATGGTTTATCAGCATGTTATACCTACACACACATCAGTAACTGGACAATACTTCGGGGATATCCTGAAAACATTGCAAGTCTATATGAGACGCAAAAGACCACATTTCCATGAATCAGGCTGGATGCTGCACCACAATAATGCGCGGCCGCATATTGCCAATGTTGCTGAATATCTTGCAAAAATCAACGTGAAGTGCATCCCTCACCCTCCCTGTAGTCCGGATTTAGCACCATGTGACTCTTTTCTATTCTCTAACTTGAAGAAACGCCTTCGTGGGAGGCATTATCCATCATCAGAAGTAGTGGTGAAGGCTGCGGTTGCGATTTTGAATTATCTCTCATAAAATGGTTTCCAGCATGTCTTTGAAGATCGGCTGAAACCCTGGGACAAGTACATCACATTCAGGGGAGACTATTTTGAGAAGTACCATCAAATTATGTGGATAAGTAAAGGTACGTTGTACCATTCTTTATTGAACAGCCCTCGTAATTTAGCGAGAAGTGTTGCTTTCCAGTTTCCAGAAGAGTGGTCACTTAGTTTATAACTTCCTTAACATGCAAAGGTTCCACAGATTCTTCAGTTAAACTTTACAGAATAAAAAGCATTGGAAAAAAATTACTTGAAGCATATATACAAATGTAACAATTTGTAACTTAACTTCACTGATCTTATTAGAAATGATAATTCTGTTAAATACTCCGGGATCGCGCTTTCATGTAAATCATCTTCAGCCGGAAGCAAAGCTGTTGCCATCGTTACGAACCTTAGATGTTGGTGTGTTCTTGTTAGTATTAAGAAAATCTGAAATTAAAACAAATTTAAAAACATAACCGACTGCCTGTATTTCAAAATTCAGTACGCGATGTTTGTTTTTCTTTTTTTTTTTAATAAATGTCTTTTCCCGGACCAATTAATTTATCGCACGATTTAATTGTTTTAATAATTTAACTTCTGGCTTTATTTCATGGTTAAATGACCAGAAATGATCTGCTATGTTGATAGCTTCATATTTTACGTATTTACTTGAAAAAATCTACGATTTCGCTATTATTGAGTCAATTTCGCATTTTATCGCGCTATATCGCGTTTGCGAAAAATCACCACTTCTACTTACAGGTTATTTGAGAAGTTTTGACATTGTTTCGATACACTATGGGAACAAATGCAAATCGGTATGCTGCATGTGTTAGCTGCATCCAGCCTGACATACGTAACTAAATAAAGCTGTATACAAGTAGGTGTGTATACATACACACCAAAAACAGTTAACTATGATGTCATTGAGAGTTGGCAACACTGTGGAATCTGCCACAAGCAGGTGTAACCACGGCAGATCTGCTAACATAACCATGGGGGAGTCGCGCGCTTCACTTGTGGTTTTGCACAAAAAGAATTCTCACAGCAGGTTACTACAGAAATGGGATCCAAACAGATTCTTTTCAGGTTTGCTTCGTGCAGGTGTTTCTCTTAAGTGATTTTAAAACAAAACACGTACACTGCTCCTTCATTTTAGGTGGCGGATAGAGAAACTGTATGACAAAATTAGGGATATATCCTCGAAACGTGCATGGTACCCACATCGAACGATCCCTTCAGAAAATTCACTCGGTACCTTTTAGATACTTTGGTATTAATTCTGTATTCTTTATATTATTTTAAACTCCCAAAATATTTTAGTTAATTGATGGATATTAATCATTTCTTCATACTAGCCGTATATAGGCTAAGGTTTTTGATAGTCAACATGAAAAATTCAATGCCATGGCCGGGATTTAAACAACGGATCACCTGGTTTCCGTCCAGGCGCTCTAACCCATTGTGCTACCATGGCCAACTTGCCGTCATGACATTAAATTCTCCATTTCACTCGTATATTTCCCCGATAAACCACTAGGGGCTCTCGCATTCGAGATACATCGTTTGTGGCGACTTACTATCATAAGTACTTGAGCCCCAGGCTTCATCACTTAACCATGAGATCCGTGGTTCAAATCCCGGTCGTGGCATTGAATTTTTCATGTTGATTCTATCAAATACCTTAGCCTATATACGGCTCTTATGAGGAAATGATTAATTTCCATCCATTAACTAAAATAGTAAGAGTTAAGTGATGAAGTCTGGGACAAACTCTTTTTGAAGGACAATTGGGGTTTGGAGGCTTCCTTAAGAATACATGTATTCATTCTTGGAAGATGGTAAATATCGAGTGTGATATTTGACTACTTCATTTTTTAATTAGGAGAATTGCCATTTTAGTCTTTTTCGTGGGGAAAAAATACAATTTTGGTTTTTATTGCAAAAATGAATCATAATTTAATTTTTTTACAAAGTTTCATGCCCGTAGGGTAAACGCAACACCTGTTTTGGATGCCATGTTTAAAGCTCTACGCTGGTTAAATGCCTCTCCATGCTTTAAATGGCACGCCCACATGTTTGAATGCTTACGAACGATTTGATTTTAAAATACACGTCAAAATGGCATTAAGCCACCGTCGCCTATTTTAACAAGCTTTCATATGAATCCCCTAGATGGCATTAATTTTTCCGGATGTTTTAATCTTTTCATGGATATACTTCCTATGCAATGGCGCGAAACGTTTGTTTTGTTCTGTTGTTCTAGTGTTTTAGAAGTGATACTTCGCGTTCAGAGTTATTATTTTTAGGTTTTCTCCTGTTTTTATTATATTTATTATAGTCAAGTGTCCATTTGTGCCAAAAATTACGCGGCTGGGGGTGCGTGATGACCACATCCCCTCTGTCACCCACCTCTGCGTTGCGCAAGTGGACGTGAGGTCGGCAGTCGGGATGGCCGGAGCTGACCCTCTCGCGTGGATTATTATCCAGGGATGTATGAGCTTTGAAGTAACAGGGGGATGACCAACTATATGAAAGCTACAGGCATATCCCACATTGAAATGCTAGTGCTTTTAGTACAGGATTGGAAGTTTCAGATTTTGTAACTATTTGTTCTAAATCTAATTGAATATTAATTGGTTCAAAAGTCAGTGGGTTTTCTTTGATTAAAATTTTTAAGTAGCATAAATGCAACCGTTTTTTTAAGTGCACAACAATTTTTTGGTTGTAATGGTGGTTACGTCATGCACTCACTTTAACCCCCCAGTATGTCTGGAGGGCCACACCTGTCTTTGGTTAATGGGTCCATCGGACCTGGCCGGGAGGATTATGCTCCTTTCTTATCAATATATTCCGGAATGCAAATTTGTTTCTACATCAGCTTCAAACCTGATCAAACTTATATTACATAAGACAGATCTACTCTGAAATTACACCATTTAGTGCACATTCCGGCGAAGGAGTAGTAAAGGAAGATCCCATTCATATTCGTTACAGACCTTTGTTAGCAGTTCAAGTCTTAAAGGCATAAAAGCATAGAAGCTGGCGGCGTGGAGTGCTGCAGCATCCTCATTAATGGGACATATTTCACCCACGCGTTAGTAAGTATTGTGCATCAGGCATCCGTAACAAAATCAATATTGTTACGACAAAGAAATGGTAAGGCCGTAAGGACAGCTTGAAGCCCTGTATTATCTGAATGCCTTTCGGATAAAACCATGGGTATTTTATGGATCGTAAAGTACAATATAGAATCTGGGTAAGTTTCTGGTTTCATTGTTCATAAAATTCTTATCTTACTGTTAAAACATGTGACCAAGTATGTGTAAGGTCATATGAGGTGTAAGTTACCCATTTCTTTTGTGGTAGAGGAAGCACTGTTCCACTGTGAATACGTTTTGAAGTACTTTGAACTTAGTCACTTTTGAAAAATGTTCCATGTGTGCACATGGACAGCAGATTTGATGTTAGATGAACTGATACCTAACTGCAAAAGGTAATGGATCTAATTTTAGGGACCATCCAGGGCATTTGTAGGTTACAAGGATAGAAAACCTTGGAAGGATGGTTCTTGAAGGATTTGAACAGCAGACCTCTTGATCATGAGTCCGACTAACGAAGTGGGCTACCTGTGTTGTCTGTGTATGGGGAGGGGCTAAGCAAGAGGGAATACACCTACTTATTCTCGAATACAAGTGATGGATGGATGGATGGATGGATGGATGGATGGATGGATGGATGGATGGATGGATGGATGGATGGATGGATGGATGGATGGATGGATGGATGGATGGATGGATGGATGGATGGATGGATGGATGGATGGATGGATGGATGGATGGACGGGTGGATGGACGGATGGACGGGTGGATGGACGGATGGACGGGTGGACGGACGGATGGACGGGTGGACGGACGGGTGGACGGACGGACGGATGGATGGATGGACGGATGGACGGATGGATGGATGGATGGACGGACGGACGGACGGACGGATGGATGGATGGATGGATGGACGGACGGATGGATGGATGGACGGACGGATGGATGGACGGATGGATGGATGGACGGGTGGACGGACGGACGGACGGGTGGACGGATGGACGGATGGACGGATGGACGGACGGACGGGTGGACGGACGGACGGACGGACGGGTGGACGGATGGACGGATGGACGGATGGACGGATGGACGGATGGACGGATGGATGGATGGATGGATGGACGGACGGATGGACGGGTGGACGGATGGATGGACGGATGGATGGACGGACGGATGGATGGACGGATGGACGGATGGATGGACGGATGGACGGACGGATGGACGGACGGATGGACGGATGGACGGACGGGTGGACGGATGGACGGACGGGTGGACGGACGGATGGACGGACGGATGGATGGATGGACGGACGGGTGGACGGACGGATGGACGGACGGATGGATGGATGGACGGACGGATGGACGGATGGATGGATGGACGGACGGACGGATGGACGGATGGACGGATGGATGGATGGATGGATGGACGGACGGATGGATGGACGGATGGATGGATGGATGGACGGATGGATGGATGGATGGATGGATGGATGGATGGATGGATGGATGGATGGATGGATGGATGGATGGATGGATGGACGGATGGATGGACGGATGGACGGACGGATGGACGGGTGGACGGATAAATGGATGGACGGACGGACGGACGGACGGATGGACGGATGGATGGATGGACGGACGGATGGACGGACGGATGGATGGACGGACGGATGGATGGACGGATGGATGGACGGACGGATGGACGGACGGATGGACGGATGGATGGACGGATGGACGGATGGATGGACGGATGGATGGATGGACGGACGGATGGACGGATGGACGGATGGATGGATGGATGGATGGACGGACGGACGGATGGATGGATGGATGGACGGATGGATGGATGGACGGACGGATGGATGGACGGACGGACGGATGGACGGACGGATGGACGGATGGACGGACGGACGGACGGACGGACGGACGGACGGATGGATGGATGGATGGATTTTACGAAAGACAATATAAGTCGATTATACTTAACTGCAATAATATAGTTTACTAACTTAAAGCTGTGAAGTACAGGAATTTGTCATATCATTTTGGATGAAGAATTTTTTAGTGTTGAGACCCTTTTGCACAGTAATAGTGACGATAATAATGGTGGTGGGTGGGTGGTAGTAAATGTTAATCTCTTAACTTTTAATATAGTTGATCAGATTAAATGTGAGTAAAAAATAACCTTATTCACCCTTGCTTGGCGTCGGGTCTTCACAGAACCCAAGGCCGCTTTAACTACCCAGCAACTGTTTTAATGTGAACGTGCACTTCTCATCTTGCGGATATTGTGACTTTGTGGGTTCTTGAAATTAAAAGTCCAGGTTACAAACACTAAAAATTGCTCTTTATTTCCGTAGAAATCAATCTGATAGTCCAGCATTGCGTCACATACACAATAAAACTTGCAAGGTCATCGACCACAAACACAGTTCACACAGCTGTTCTCGCACACGAGTTCAATTACCGACTGACTGCCAGTGGCAGAAGGTGGCTCCCTTTTTATAAATTACTCACTATCCGGAATGTTCTCAATCAAGACAGCACTAGAAGAAAGACGTACTCTCTAGGAATCCGTCTCCTTCCACCCACCGTTTCGGCAAGCTTTTATGCTTTGTACTGCACTACCCGTCTCTTTGATCTCGTTGCCCACGCCGCCTTGAATCAACAATGCGTTTGCGACAATGTGCATTTTGTAGACCTTTTATTTTAAATGATCAAAATTGTTATGGTAATATGACGGTCAGTAGCACAGTATTTTGAATTCTTTGTAAAAGTGTCAGAAAATACTCCAGGTATACAATATGCGATTTTCCATGTTATATTACAAATTTACTACAATAATTAAAACTTGGCAACAATGCACCTTCTGAACCTAATTTGTTGTAAAATTCATAGACAATACATACACATGCATTGTTGTAACAAATTATTATAAAATACAAACAGCAATTGCGTTTTGTGGAAGTTAGACGTCAAAAAAGACGTCATATGAGAGGTAAAAATGCTAGAAGAGTATTCCTCTCAGAACTGGGAAAAGAGCCAGTCAGATCTCAAATTGAGAGACCAAATCTTTCATCCCAGTGCAGAACACAATGTATTGTTCAACATAACTCAAGCTAGTTTCAAGGATCTTCTAAATGGCAAGCAACAAGACCAAGATACAGATGTACCAAATATGAAACGAAAAAGATGTGATACTTGTCCAAGATCAAAGGACAAGAAACTGAAGAAACAATGATGAGTGTCACAAATTTATTTGCAAAGAACATGCAGGAGTAAAAGTTTTCTGCAAAGAGTGTTCACCATTTCAGGTGGAGAATGAGTAGAAGTTTATTTACAACAGAATTTTTATAAAATGATAATACACATTATAATAAAAACTTATACCTCGGCCGTTCTATCTCCGGCTCCGACATTTCTCGAGAGGGGGAAGCAGGCTGTTGCCAGTTCTTTAGCGGGAATTTCAAGCAGAGGAACAATGCGTATTTTAAATATTTCATGTATTTGCATATTTCACGAACCAGTAGCCATATTATTATAATAGCGATAATAATAGGACTTACGAACACTAAACATTGGAATTCACGCACGAAAAATATACCAAAGAAAGTTCACCAGTGCAAGCCGCTATTAGGCCACGTGGCTCAAACAAATTTAAGCTGGCAACACGGTGTTGGGTTCGGGAGCCACGCCTACCAGCGACAATGCTGATTGGCGCTAGCAGACAGTTTTAACTTCCTGACCACGACACCGGAAGTAGAGACTCCCAGTACTACCAACAGATGCAGTTAGTGTGTGTGTGAAAGGTGGAAATGAAATATTCGAATAGAGTGGTGTTGTAATAAATATCTTGCATTATGATGAAATTGTAAATTGTATTTCAGTGTTTTAAAGTTAATATAGTCCTATATTTTCATTCTAAGGATAATTTTGAAGATATGTCTTCAATTGTTCATTACTGTATGTTGGTACTATTAGGTTTCCCCTTCCACCTTTTACAGTCGCAAAACGTCAGAGCCGGAGATACAACGGCCGGACAGTAGTATTGTTACATTATTTGAAGTAAATTTATGCTAAAATAGTATATTGCAACTTTGTGGGTTCGTGAAATTAAAAGTCCAATTGCACAGACTCAAAATGTTCTTTATTTTCACCGAATTACAGTTGGAAGAGTTGCCAATTAAACAGAATTACGTAGCGCACACAATTACAATTCACCAGTTCGTCCGTCACAATTCCACTCTGCACTCGCAGTTACGTACACTCCTCCGATGCACGTGCACAGTCTTCCAGTCCGTTCTCTCACTGAGCGCTCCTCACGGCTGCTCGCCAAGAACTGTACTCACTCGCCAACTGCAGCCCCTTTTTATAGGGATATCGCTTTCTCTCGAAGTCTCGCGATTCGGTGAATCATCCTGCAGGTTCTAGACGTCAAGGAGGGGGAAAGAGATGGCTAACGATGTTTTTCCAACCATTCCCCTCGTTACCGCTACAAGACAGATGGGTAAGCGTGGTCGAATGCCTCCCTTCTGCTGCTGCTACCCTGCTGCCGGCCGGTTCTATCGGGAGTTCCAACGTTCGGGTGACAATATATATTTTTTGAAACTAAAGTATGTTTTTATATTTCAGACATGGCTAGTACATAACTTGTAGCTTACAATAATAGTTTTAATTTAAAAGATGTGCTTTGATCTCAAAATAACTCATTATGAATTTTGTGGAAGTATTTTACACTCGCCACATAATTGTTAGAATCACTTTGGGGGGGAAACAGGCACCAGACATGTTTTTCCAGAGCTGATGCCATACGAGGGTTAATACTCCGTTTTACTTTTCTGTCTCCCTCTCTCCCAATATCTGTGAGAGAAAAAGAAATCACTATGTGAATAAATAAATATTTTACGTGTCAGTGTCGTAAGTCATTAAAACCCAAAAACTAAAGTTCCTGTGATATTTTAGAACGCAGTTAATTTTACAAATATTTTACTGAAAATGCATAAAACGTACGGTTTAGTGCTACTAAGGTCATCACATAATGACTGCAGAGTCACATATAAACAGAATTGAATCTCTTTGTACAAAATAAAAGAAACGCTGTAAAACACCTGAAGGCTGCATCTCAAATTAGAGAAAGAGGTGGAGCAGTGGAGTTGCCATAGAGACCAGCAGACTTCTGCATTAATTTTATTTTAAAACGAATTTAGTAAGCAGAATATTGCATCTAATAGTCTTGTTTTTGATTACATATTTTTTCTTTGTTATTTATAACTGTGCCATCTTTAACATCTACAGCCATATAGAAAGCTTTACTTTGGGAACGATTTCCGTCCAGCCACATTCATCCGTTTACATTACTTTACAAGTCTTTACGTTTATTTGATATAACTTTTAAATCTCTACATATTTACATTTACATTTCGCTAATCAAAAGTTTGCATTCCAATCGGAAATTGTCTGCAGGAGTCCACACGTCAACTAGACCTCAGAAGATTGCTGTTGTAGTGATCAGATGGTTCCGGTTTGACTCTAGTCGGGAGTATCATTAACAAAACAAAAAAAAAATCGATCTCCTTCATCCTCTAAGTTTGGCATTATGAATGTGACATAATAAGGCGAGAAAGTGTAATAATGAAAATCAATAAAATTAACGACAAGAAAATTGTAGTTCAGAAACTAATAGCAACAAAAACCGAGCGACATGACTCAGGTGGTTTCGTCTGTGTCCTGCATTCGGAAGGCCCGTGGCCGACCTACCTGACCCATGGGCTTTTTCGGGGATTTTCCTGGGTCGCTAGTCGAATGCTGGGTAGGTTATTACATCCCCCGAATTTCCTGTCCCTCCATTTCACTTCCATTATCATTTCACATCTTCATCTGGTCTGTTTCAGGGTAGAAGTGTCGGCAGGAGTCTCGGCTGCTCTTTTTTTTTTTTTTAATTTTACGTCCTCCAACGTTAAGTCATATAGGACGGTGAATAAAATGAGTGAAATGATGCTCAAATGTGTCCAGGGTCCAAGGAGCTCAGAGCAACCCGACATTCGTCTTTCAGGATCAGGGAAAACCCCGGAAAAACCTTATCCAGGTATCTCACCCTGACAGATTCGAACTCGGGACCTCTTGAACGCATGGCGAGATGACATCCTCTGAGGAAAACTACTGTTCTCCACAGGAGAGTAAGTCTCCGAGGCCTGAGACGCAGTTTTTTTTTTTTTTTCCTCTTTATGGGTATCAACTGCATGCCCAATTACATGGTAATATTACATGCATTACAATACATAATTTCATTTTTAATTTACAGATTCAATTTTAAATTTATAAGCTTTACAGACTTGTTCCTAATTTAATTTTGATATATACACCTTTGAGCTTTTTCTAACCTATAGGTTGGTAGTGCCTTTCTCTAGTTTACTAGCCAATTCTTGCATTGTATTGTTTTATAGTATGTTTGTAGTCTTATCTCTAATTCTATTAGTATATTTATAAATATGTTGAATTTAAAGTTAACTACTTTTTTATAAGTTACTGAATGAATATATTTGCAAAACGGTTTCAAGTATTGTGTGATAAGTTCCTGGTTGATTGTGGACCATTTTCCTCCTTGTTTGTGCACTACTGCCACCAATAGAGATCTCTGCTGTTGTGTGTCTTTACATTCAAAGATACGCAGGGGGGTTGGCTATGGTTCCCACACCCTCCCTGGACAGGTTTATGACACCCCATGTCAGTACAGTTACAGACCATTCAAAAACATTCTGACTGTTTCTACTTTCGTGAATGAACCTTCTCGGTTTTAGTGTACAGAGTGAATAGGGCGCATATTTTTTAATGGTTCTACTCCTTGTGTAGCAGGCGTTCTCTCACACACATTCGCTGTCATTGCCCCACTGTGTAAGGGGGCGCACTCCTTTCAGGAACCTTCTTTGCGTTGCTGGACAGTACTTCGTCCTCCGGTAAGTCGGTTGCCGGTCTCCGCTACTCTGCTGGGACCATTTCGTGACCGCCAGCCAAGCTCCTTTGGGGCTGGGATCGCCGGCCTGGGACCGTTACGGCTCGGCTGCTGGGCTCTTTGCCGTTCCGCTGTAGAGGAGCGATTTCGTTGCCCTGGCCTTTCGGGGGAAGTCTCTATGCAAGTAAACTGTAGGGAACCTGCCCTCTGTACTGTCGTGGCTCCTTGCATCGGCCACGCTGTCTACTTCGCTTCATCCTTCTTCACGGGGGAGTCCCACTTGGGGCATACAAACAGTGGGCTCAACATGGTGGCCTAGGTACCGAATCACCTCCGTAATGAATTCCTAATACCAACAAAAAGTTGTTTCCCAAGCCAAAAGTTTCCAAAATCACCCGAGAAATTATAGTAGAGGAGTGCAATGGGTATTGACTATCTCAACAGAAGAAAGTGAATGCTGCTGAGATGAAATTTCTGAGACAGGTAGCAGGCTATTGACTCATAGACAAGAAAACAAAGGAGGATATTAGAAGAGAATTGGAAATTCAGAGTCTAAATGAAACAATCATTGCATACAGGTAAAAATGGCAAGATCATGTGCAGAGAATGACCGAAGACCTTACACCACAAATAGTATACAAGTATAAACGTGTAGGTAGAAGAAATGTTGGCAGGCCACGAATGACATGGTCCGATCAATTTCCTTGAAGTCGGAACGGGCCACAAGGCTTATACCGTGACGACGGCGCCGACGACGACGACGACGACGACTGCATTCGTGTGCATAATTTAAAATTCAGCATTGTAATTTCTCTACTCGCTGTTTTGTAATATTTTAATGAAAACGTTATGTCCATATTTAGTTAATGACAAACTTGAATTACACACATAATTTCCTGTTGCTATGGAGAGCATATAGTAGGTTAAAGCAGCTCGTTATGCGATAGCTTTCAAATCGCAGGTTTTTGCATGACGATGAGAAAAGAGTATTTAAAAATTCAAACCAACAAATAACTGGGATAACATTAACGTCGTAAGCAGTTTGTTTCGGCATAAGTTCTGTGCTGTAAGAAACTGCATATTATAGAAATGACATTCAAAATTAAGAGGTCTCACAGGTTATTCCACAAAGTTTAAGGTCAGGGTCCTTCAAGAAGAGTACTCTATATTTAACATGTGATAGCTACCATTGTTACTGAGCTACAGCAGTCAATTTTTTTCAAGTGATTACAGTTGTTGATAGATAGCCATGAAATATTACAATTTTGTCACGAGATATACTCGAAAGTCAGATAACTCCGGCCTCTATCCTCCCGGGAGCGATGGAAAACTCCGGGGTTCTGTCCATAGGGCAATACCTCAAGTCTAAAATGTAATCTCCCCCCCCCCCGCCATCGACAACAACGTCAAGACGGGTGAAAGTAGGTACTCCACTTACGCGCGTCAACCCCTCAGGGAAGACTACCAAATAACCTTGGTGAGGCCGCCTGGTGATCTACTACACCTTCCACTAGCTCTGCAGGCTAGTACCAGGGACTTATTGGGCAATCCTCTACCCCCTCCGGGCGGCAGTAACCTGGCCGGAGGTACCCGATGTCCCATGGGTAACGGGAACACACTGCCCCCTCGAGTCCAACCCAAACCGAACAACTCCCATTCAGGGAGGGGGACGTAGGAGAGGGGATCCGTCCCCTTCAGCTGCCGAGGTGTGGGCGCTGCGGACCCGTAGCACCCGTGGTACCTCTGACGTTACTAGAGGAACCTCGTGCCTGCAGAGCCCCTCCCGTTGTGGAGGACAACACGGTAGCAGGATAGATTTTCTCTGGGAACTCCGGTTTCCACCGCTATCTAATTCCACCCTTGCTCCATTTTCATTTCACTTGTCGCCTGCGGTGCCACATGTACTAAAAGCCGGTGTTAAACAAAATCCTTGCAGCATTTTTAACTCTTTTTTTTTTCAAAAGTTTCTCACGATTTTCATTAAAATATACGATAATTTTAAGAAATTTCATAACAAATAACAATGTGGACAATTTTTTGATATTACACAAAACGTTTTGGAATTGTATAATACACGCATACCCATTATTCCGTTGAAGCACCTTAATCTCAATTTTCAAAGTTTATGAAGCAAATTCTTCTGGTAAAATTGAGGTAAACTTAATTACCCTGAGCCACCAGTCACCCACTCATCCCTATCCCATTAAGATAAACACACATTAAAAAATTTTAAGTATATGTACATTCTATTTTTCATTTTCATTCTTGGGCCATAATACTGGTGGAAAGGGACTTCACTCTTCAATCTCGTCGGACAAGGTTATCGTAATTTTTTTGCTGAAACATCTATAAACATTCATGAGTTGCATATATTATTCGTATGTGCTGACCAGATACTATCATTCTTTTGGTTTATTGCGCGGCATCACGGCTTTGATGGTCTTTGCTATGTAATAAAACCATTCTGGAAAACATTTGACGCCGTGCCCGCTGGCGAGAGTCGAGATTAAGCCGTCTACACCCATTACCTTCCAAAGTGAAGAGAGAAGGTAATTCCGCTTCCTAGAGCTTTGACTACTCTTTAGTAGCAGTGGCACCCATGTTCGGGTAAATGCTTACACCTAGTAAGGAAATTCTGTGACGCCCACCAAATGTCTACGATTTAAAGTCTTGGGAAGTGTTTCGAATGACTTTTCACATATGCTATAGGGGGAATGCGTCCAGTATCGCACACTTAAAGTTTTTTTCAAAATTCAAAGAAGCTGAAATGGAGAACAAAAGGCGTGGTACTATTATCATGAAGCTAATAACATACTGAAACAAAACTAGTAATAAACATTCATGAACGCTAGTCATGTTGACTTTTAATAACTAAAGTAAATATTAAGAATAACTGCACATCTCTAAAAGTGTTTCCCAGTACTGGGCAGACATAAATAAATACATATTTCTAAATAAAGGAAGAGCAACTGCATAATAAATCACAGACAAATTATTCTTATCATAATTATTGTATTTATATACAGGCTGTTACGAAAAGGTACGGCCAAACTTTCAGGAAACATTCCTCACACACAAAGAAAGAAAATATGTTATGTGGAAATGTGACCGGAAACGCTAAATTTCCATGTTAGAGCTCATTTTAGTATTTCTCTTAAAATGTAAATTGAAGTCATTCGTGCAGACAATTGTCAAAATACCCCATTGTGGTTCATGCACGATGGAGCTCCTGCACATTTCAGTCGAAGTGTTCGTACGCTTCTCAACAACAGATTCGGTGACCAATAGACTGGTAGAGGCGGACCAATTCCATGGCCTCCACGCTCTCCTGACCTCAAACACCTTGACTTTCATTTATGGGGGCATTAGAAAGCTCTTGTCTATACAACCCAGGTACCAAACGTAGAGACTCTTCGTGCTCGTATTGTGGACGGCTGTGATACAATACGCCATTCTCCAGGGTTGCATCAGCGCATCAGGGATTCCATGCGACGGAGGATGGATGCATGTAACCTCGCTAACGGAGGACATTTTGAACATTTCCTGTAATAAAGTGTTTGAAATCACGCTGGTACGTTCTGTTGTCGTGTGTTTCCATTCCATGATTAATGTGATTTGAAGAGAAGTAATAAAATGAGCTCTAACATGGAAATTAAGCGTTTCCGGACACATGTCCGCATAACATATTTTCTTTCTTTGTGAGTGAGGAATGTTTCCTGAAAGTTTGGCCGTACCTTTTTGTAACACCTGTATACGGTAATATGATAATATATTTTACAAAACGTTCTCTAGTGATTATCACAACAATGAAACACTTTTAATTCAATGATCTCATCTATAAAAAGCATTGCTCTCTTGCCCTGTACATCCAATATGTCCAACTCTTGCACGATATACTAATTACACGGTACCCAAGTCTCGTCTGTGATTTCTAAACAAATAATACTCTCTTAGAACACTTCAATCGACACTTGTTTTGGTTCCAAAATTTAATTTTCTTTTACTCTTCTAAGGCACTTCACTATTTCCAGTTTCTGTTGGCACATAGTTCCCAGCAGACCAGCAAAAGAGTCGAGTCGTCCACGTTTACCTGGACGGAGTGTTTGCTGCCCAGCACCTAGCCGCTTATTGCGTCTTTATCTGGGCAGTATAAAAGTGTCATCTTTTGTCTCAGGCGGTTGTTTTCGGCAGTGGACATATCTAGCCTTGTGCGCGCTGTTGCCCCGTTGGGGGTTATGCGCCCAGTGCTGGATACGCTCTTCCGCCTGCCTGGGAGGCATCTGAGCACAGTCCGCTTAACAGATTAGAGGGAAAGGAACAAATGTTTAGGTATTGAAATTACCAAGCACATATCTGGGCTTGGGGGGTTGAAGTCAGGGGAATGTGGCCCTGTTCAGTTCTAGTTACCCAAAGCATCTTTGGGCAACCGGTAGCTCGGTCGGCGGCGAGGAGCCCTGTGGTCGTAACGGCCAAGGGTGTTCACCAGGATGTTGGTATGGGAGTCCAGCTTATCATAGATGGTGCGGGATCTCTCCCGCACCACGTCCACGATGTACGGGACCCCGAAGTAGGTATAAAGGATGTGGGACGCGAATCTACGCTCGGTATCGTAGATCATGCGCAGTGCCCTGTTCTGGACGCGCTGTAGTCTGCGAATAGTGGTGGGAGCCGCTGATCCCCAGACTTCACAGCCGTACTGAATCAGGGGCGGTATAATCGCCCGATAGAGGCGTAGTTTGAGGTGCGTTGGCATGGTGGATTTGAGAATTGGGTATAACTGCGTTAACGCTGCATACCCCTGTCCGGCTTTGACCCGGACGTGAGGTGCGTAGGTGAGACCGCGATCGAGGTGGAGGCCAAGGTATTTGGCAGTGGGAACCCAAGGGATTTGCCTCTGCCTCAACCTCAGCGACCAATCCGATCGTCCATCTCAGACATTAGCCTGGAGGAAAGCAGAGCTCTTCTCGGGGCTAATGGTCATTGGCACATATTTAGAACTCGCTTCTCTATTTATATTTTTATTGACGTTAGTCTTGAATTCCTTTGCTATTGTAAAACTTGAAGCTTTCACAGCGAGCATTACTAATGAAGTCTACGCGGGTGATCAGCCCTATAGCCAGGGCTACAGCTAAGCCGTTCTTGGACAACAGTCATCAGGTACATCTACAATTACAGCAACCCTAGTCACCCCGGACAAAGAACGGATATCCGGGAAAACACCTTGGCAAACAGTGAACACAGTAACTCTAGTCAAACAGGACAAAAAACAAACTTCCGAGAAACACAATAGCGGACAGAAAACATAGCCCAAACCAACCGGCCCAATCACAGATCATTCCCCGCTCATTGGCTAGGGCAGCACAAGCCCCATCCATAATTTGATCGTATATAGTAAGAAGAATTCAGCCTTGGCTCTTGGCCCAACCGTCTTAAAACTATTTGAGCGGTTGCTCATATCCCGCCTGACCCCTCTTTTCGAGGAAATGCAGCTCCTACCCGATCACCAGTTTGGTTTTCGTCATGGACATTCCAGAACCCTGCAGCTACTGCGTCTGGCCGAGAGGACAGCCCTGGGTTCGAGGAAAACCTCAAGACAGTCGCGGTGCTGCTAGACGTAGAGAAAGCCTTTGCCACAACCTGGCACCAAGGCCTACTGTATAAACTCTCGGAGGCCAACGTACCTCCTCCCTATCTCGCCCTGATTAGTAGTTTCCTCAGAGACCGCACGTTCAGGGTGAGAGTGGAAGGACGGCTGTCATCTATCAGACCCATAGCCGCGGGAGTCCCGGAAGGCAGCGTACTGTCCCCGTTACTCTTTGCGGCCTACATGTCTGACTTCCCCTTAGAACCACAGACCCTTACGTGCCAATACGCCAACGAAGTCCTCATAATGGCACGTAACAAAAACCTAAGATATTGTCATCCTCCGCTGCAGTGCCAGCTCCGAGCCATTGGCCGTTGGAGTGAGAATTGGAGGACGGCCATTAGCCCCGAGAAGAGCTCCGCTCTTCTCCTGGCTAAGGTCCGAGCTAGGCCACTGGATTGGTCACTGAGGTTGAGGCAGAGGCAAATCCCCTAGACTGCCAAATACCTTGGCGTCCACCTCGATCGCGGTCTCACCTACGCACCTCACGTCGGGGTTAAAGCCGGACAAGGGCATGCAGCACTAAGGCAGTTGTACCCTGTACTTAAATCCACCATGCCAACGCACCTCATACTACGCCTGTATCGGGCGATTATACCGCCCCTGATTCTGTAGGGCTGCGAAGTCTGGGGATCAGCGGCTCAGAACACTATTCGCAGACTACAGTACGTCCAGAACAGGGCACTGCGCATGACCTACGATACCGGACGTAGATTCCCGTACCACATCCTTCACACTTACTCCGGAGTCCCGTACATTGTGGACGTGGTGCGGGAGGGATCCCGTACCATCTACGATAAGCTAGACTCACATCCCAATATCCTGGTGAACACCCTTGGCCGTTACGACCACAGGGCTCCTCGCCGGCAACTGAGCTACCGGTCACCCAAAGATGCTTTGGGTAACAGAACTGAACAGGGCCACATTCCCCTGACTTCAACCCCCAAGCCCAGAAATGATTAAGTCCATTACCTAAACATTTGTTCCTTTCCCTCTAACCTGTTAAGCGGACTGTGCTCAGATGCCTCCCAGGCAGGCGGAAGAGAGCAGCCAGCACTGGAACCATAACCCCCACGGGGCAACAGCGCGCATAAGGCTAGACTTTCTAATGTCGAAGACAACCGCCTGAGACATAAGACGACTCTATTATACTGTTTAGATAAAGCCGCAATAAGCGGCTAGGTGCTGGGCAGCAAACACTCCGTCCAGGTTTACCTGGACAGATCGATTCTTCTGCTGGTCTGCTTTGCTCTTGGCTCTATTTCATCAGATGATCCTGTATGGATGCGAGGTCTGGGGTTCGGTAGCTCGTACCACCATCCGCAGACTGCAAGCCGTGCAGAACAGGGCTCTCAGGATGATCTGGGTTACCGAACGTACGTTTCCATCACACATCCTACACACCCATTCTGGCATACCTTACTTTGAGGACGTTGTGCGTGAACGCTCGTGCACATTGTATGCCAGAATTACACCTCATCCCAACCACCTAGTTAACACACTAGGACAACATGACCACCGCGTACCCAGAAACAGAAAGAGCTACCGCCTCCCCAAGGACGCCCTTGGGTGGTGAGACCAGCATCTCATCCCTTCACTACTACATTCTGTCCCGGCCACACTAGGGTTGGATTTGACCTGTCCCCCTGTGTGACCCAAACGCGAACCCCAAACTAAATGTTTCCCGACTACCCTACCTCTCGCTCCTGGCCCCGCCACACTGGATGGACCCTGCAACGCAGGCCACTCCGTTGGGGCATCGGTCACTGGCCTCTGCCTGGAAGCTCACCCCGCCGCCAGGAGCTCTAGCAGAGGTCGAATCAGGTCCATCACTTGATAAGACAACTTCTATAACACCGCACGGGTAAATCGGCTCAACGGATAGGTACCGTGGTGCTCTGTCCACCGTCCGGAAGCACCCAGACGACTTGTTCTCGCTCATGGCTCATTTCATCAGATCCTGAAGAAGGCCATGGAGTTTACAATGGCCGAAAGCTCGACGCTTATGAATTTGACACGGATGATCACCCGCGAAGCTTTGAATAGTCTCTTTTGTCATTCTTTTGTTTTTGTGCCTTTTCCTGCAACATCAACTTATACAGAGTATGTCAATGTTTCAGCAATATATACTACTACTCACAACTCATTGATCCTTCCATCACGTTCTTTATTGCTCGTTTCATATTTTTTTGTCTATTTTTCTTTCATTTTGGTCTCCATGTTGACAGGAATGCCTATAAATCGTACCTTCACGTACGGTACTGGGAAAATTGCTGTCGTACGGTACTGAGCAACTCACACGTACATACAGAGGCTAGCATAAGTATTCGAATAGTATAACATATAACATTACACGTACTATAAATACTTTAATATTTATTCGGCAGCGTTGCATACTTAAACATGTACACATTAATCTTTTGTGTCTCGGAAACAATATTTAAAATATCACTTGGCATGTATTTATTACACAATCTCTACTGTATTTATTGTATTGTCCCTCTTATTGGAGGACATACGTATTCGAACGTACGCAATCGAACAGAGAGAAAGGTGATTGGACGTACCCTACACGCCCCTACCACATAGCAGTTGTGTTTATGCTATACCTCGAGACAGTGTGCTCAAAGCTATTCAGCCGATTGTGAACTCACAGGTAATATGTGACGTAAAGATAAGGAGACAACGGTGGCAAATAGGAATATCGCGATAAATATGTAGAAACAAAACAAATATCTCTCTGATATTGCCAAAACCATTAACAGACGCAAAACTACAGTGCTATACATAATTCAACACTCCAAACAGACAAATACTGCTGTAAATAAACTTAGAAAAGGCGCTCCTTCTAAACTCACCATTAGAGACAGGAGGCAAATAATAAAAATGGTGAAGCAGAATCCGAACTTCACTGCATCTGAGATTAGAGGATGCCTTGTGCAATATTCTGGCACTGTGGATCACACCAGAACAGTTGAATGGGTTTTAAATAGTACTGGGTACAATGCCCGCATTCCTAGGAAGAAAGCATATGTTAATAAGGTAAATAAGAAAAAGCGTATAGAATTTGCTAAACAGTATGTGGTGAAACCAACATAATTCTGGGATAAGGTTCTCTGATTGGACGAGAGCAAATTCTGCTTATACAAGAGTGAAGGTTGTCTTAAAGTATGGAGACTGCCAAATACAGAATGGGAACCTAAGAACATGGTAGCTACAGTGAAACATGGTGGTAGCAGTGTGATGAAACCAACAGAATTCTGGGGTAAGGTTCTGTGATTGGACGAGAGCAAATTCTGGTTATACCAGAGTGATGGACGTATAAAAGTGTGCAGACTGCCAACTACAGAATGTGAACCTACAGTGAAACATGGTGGTAGCAGTGTGATGGTATGGGGCTGTATAGCTTCATCTGACTTTGGGGAACTGGTGTTCATAGATGGGATCATGGACAAATTTGAATACCAGATGATTCTGGAAAACAATCTTAAAAAGAGTGCAGAGAAGCTGGGATCAGGGCCTGATTATTACTTCCAGCAGGACTACGACGAAGCATACTGCTGAAATTGTAAAGTTTTGGATCGTGTACAACACTCCTCACACTTTGAAGACACCGCCCTAATCTCCAGATTTAAATCCTATAGAGAACATCTGGAAGGAACTCGAGGAGCGTGTGAGGAAGCATCACATCAGAAGCAAGGACCATCTGAAAGAACTTCTTCAAATAGAGTGGAGAAATATGGACTCTGCAGTCACTAAACAACACATACAGACAATGCCCAAATGATTATCAGCAGCAATTCAAAGAAAGGGGATGATAACTAAATACTAGCTGTTCTCTGTTCGAATACTTATGTCCAGATGTAAAGTAACCGTTGTATTTCTCCTTGATATTTGAGTTCATATGTTCAATGGAAGACTCAAGTTTATTTTGTACCAGTTGTATTTACGTATGCTTACTCTGCGTAACTATAAAATAATATAAGTAATATATATGTTTACGTTCGAATACTTATGTCGGCCTCTGTAAATATATAACGTCATAATACGGCCCGATTCTTTTAAACCGACACTGTATTTTGTGTCGGTGTAGTATACTTAATGCCAAATAATATGAGTACAAATACTTCATTAGTTCTTCACCGGACAAGGCAGCAGCAATGTCACCAAGTTATTAAAAGCACAGCTCCAGTTCACTGTACGACTACTCCGAACAATAACTTCTGATTCAACGGTCAAAGAGGAGGGGAAACTTTCCTTTGGTAACAAAGATAGTTTGTCTAAATAACCACCATGAGCTTCTATCTATCGGCAACTACGAGATAGTGACACCGTACGGTACTGGGCGCATCTCACCTGTATCTTCAAAGAAAGGTAGGTAACTGTTCGGTTGTCATTTGTTTACTAGAATCCCTGCTTTTGTTTGGAGATGGTGTTCTATTAATGCTACTTTCATTTTTTCTTGTTTATACTTCAAATAGCTTATTTTACACACCTGTCCCCATGAGAATATTTTAAAAAGACATAACTGTTTGTCCCATCCTGTAATTTATTGCTCACTTACAGAGGCTGTTGTACTCATTAACACGTAATTTTCTACAAGCTTATTGCAACACCTAGTACATATCTCACAGGCGAGGCCCAACTGGGAATTTTGTCTGTTCACAGCATTTAATGTATGACTTACAACTGCGTTTTCGATGTCTCTGTCTTACTTAGATTTTGTTAGCCTTCATCTTTATTCATGCTTTAGGAATGAAACACCGCACTTCTGGTAAGCATCGTTGCGGAAGTGGTGTTAAAGAAGTTTAATTGCAAGTAGCTATAAAATTTTAGATCTATTGTTCCATGATACGAAAGGTTTTATACGTCTCATTATATTTATACGACAAATAAATATTAAACAATAAGATGTGAACTTTTTGAAGACCCTGAGCATCTTCCAAATAAATACGAGGTCTGTTCAATAAACAATGATCAGAAATGTTTTGACAACGTACCTTTACTCATCCTCATGATTTTGATGGCCGTTCTGAAAATAGTCTCCCCTGAATGCGATGCACCTATCCCTGCGTTTCTGCCAGTCTTCAAAGACACGCTGGAAACCATTTTTGAGAGATCCTTCAAAATCGCATCCGCAGCTTTCACCACTGCTTCTGATGATGGATAATGCCTCCCACAAAGGCGTTTCTTTAAATTAAGGAATAGAAGAAAGTCTCATGGGGCTAAATCCGGACTATAGGGAGGGAAAGGGATGCACTTCACGTTGATTATTGCAAGATATTCAGCAACTACATTGGTAATATGCAGCCGCGCATTATCGTGGTGCAGCATCCAGCCTGCTTCATGGAACTGTGGTCTTTTACGCCTGATATGGACTTGCAATGTTTTCAGGACATCCCTGAAGTATTGTTCAGTTACTGATGTGTGTGCAGTTACAACATGCTGATAAACCATTCAATGAATATCAAAGAATGAGTAGCAGAAGTAACCACTTTTGCTTTTCCACTTTGAGCTTTGCTGTTTCCTCTCAGGATCAAAATGATGTAGCCAAGTTTCATCAGCAGTGATTTCGTTTAAAAGAAACTCCGGATCTTCCTGTAACATCAACTTTAACTGCATGTTACCTCCATTGCAGTGGTGGGCGGCACTGAATGTCTAAACTTGCCTGGTTCTCACAGGCGGGAGCAGGTGTACCAACAGTTAAACTATCACGGCGTGCTTGTTTCACATTAAGCTAACAGAATTGAGATAGAATTTTAGTGCGAAATATTATGACCGTAAAATATTATGATCATTCTTTGTTGTACAGCCCTCGTATGTTTACAAAAATGCAGTTTTTCTATTGATTTCTTTCTCAAATTATAATTATTATACTCACAAGAAAACTAAACCACGTCTGAGAATCTCATTGCCACATTCGTATTCAGCATGAAGAAATACTTTGAACTGCAGTGTATTTTGTTTCCGTTGTCCATTGTGATCAACAAGTGATTAGATTACTCATCAGTATGGAAGAATGTACTTACCAACAAAAACAATAATTTATGAAGTCTTTTAAATTACGTAATGCTTACCTTGGCATTGTTCCAACACATAATTTACAAATAAGTGATGCCTCTTTCTCCACTCTATTTGTATAGATTGTATTCACTGATGTGTAGAATTAATGTTCCCATTACTGCCAATAACTATTGGCGGCATTTGTTTCAGTGACGCTTTATTTATTGTACTGTTAATTTCCAACATAATGGAGCCATTTATGTCATCCACATTTATTATTATGTACCATTAACTTTGACCGAATTCATGTGAGTCTCGCTCTTGCTCAATAGAATGAAATCTGTAATGCAACTATTTTTGCAAACTTCATTTCGTTTAATGTAAAACCTCTAAGTATGAACGATGAGCTAAGAAAGTCATGTGAATGTAAAAGATATAAGTTGTTGTTAGTAGACCGCAATACGTTTGGTGAAATATCAATATTGAAGGTGTAATGCTATACTTCATCGCTCTTTGCTGTAGCGTAGCGATAGCGCGTGTTTATAAAATTCTAGAGGGCCCGAGCTCAGTCAGATTGAGTTTGTTTATCCCTCCCTTCCTCCCTTCCATCCCTCCACCCTTCCTACCCTCCCCCTTGCTCCCCCCTTCGTCACCTCCCCACCACACCTCCCGCTACCTCCCCTCCCCTACCTCCCTTCCCCCCTTCCTTTATTTATCCATTTATTCCACAACAGAGCAATGCTTCAATTACAGTAGCTACATAGATAATAATTTACAAACGTTTAAATATAAATGTAACAGAAATGACAATGCAGAATGTTATACAAAAAACCAAGACCAAATATATACAAATTGAAGTGCAATTCAAAGAGGAACCAACAAAAATAAACAACTAAGACCAAAACAAATATAGATAGATGGATAGATAGATGGATGGAGGGAGGGCGGGAGGGAGATGGAGAGATGGAAAGGGATGGAGAGAGGGAGGGAGATGGAGAGAGATGGAGAGAGATGGAGAGATGGAAAGGGATGGAGAGAGGGAGGGAGATGGAGAGAGATGTGGAGGGATGTAGAGATGGCGATAGATGAAGAGATGGAGAGATGTGGAGGTATGGAGGGAGGGATGGAGGGATAGATGGGGGGATGGAGGGATAGATGGGGGGATGGAGAGATTGATGGAGGGAGGGATGGAGAGATTGATGGAGGGAGGGAGGGATGGAGAGATTGATGGAGGGAGGGAGGGATGGAGAGATTGATGGAGGGAGGGAGGGATGGAGAGATTGATGGAGGGAGGGAGAGATGGAGAGATGGAGAGATTGATGGAGGGAGGGATGGAGAGATTGATGGAGGGAGGGATGGAGTGATTGATGGAGGGAGGGATGGAGAGATTGATGGAGGGAGGGAGGGATGGAGAGATTGATGGAGGGAGGGAGGGATGGAGAGATTGATGGAGGGAGGGAGAGATGGAGAGATTGATGGAGGGAGGGAGAGATGGAGAGATAATCGAAGACAAGACATTGGTAATTGTGTTATCATTAAACATAAAACCTAAATAAAACAATTGAAAATCACGTGCCGTTAATTCCTGTATATAATTGTTCCTTAAATTGCTTGTAGGAGAAATTATGATCCAGCTCTATTTTAGAAGAAAGTTCATTGTTCTTGGCAAATAACCTTAAAATAGGGGAATTTTTATGCAACGACGTTTTTGGTGTTCTAAACAGTAGCAATTTACGGTTTCTGAAATTTGCAATGCTGGCATAATACCTGAACAAGGTATTCTCCCGGGAATTTCCCAAATCCTGAAAGATGAATGTCTGGTTACTCTAAGCTCTATGGGCCCTAGGCTCATTTGAGTATTATTTCACGCACTGTATTCATCATCCTATATGAGTTAACGTAAGAGGATAAAAATTTAAAAACAAAATTCATCTATGTATCAAATATTTATTTTCTGCTCAAAAATTAGAAGGCAAGTTTTCACCAGAAAATCATTGAAACCCCTGAATAAAAAAAAATGTTTTAGAAATAGGCCCGCATGTGGGTACGTTTATCTGTAACGTAATCTAAAAACAAAATGCTGGGTTAATACCAAAGTTTCTATTTCCGTTTACAATCTTAATTGCATCCTATCTACTTTTAACATTAATTGCAGTTAAAATTGTTAATATTTATAAAGGGAAAAGAAGCCTCAGCGTGTGCTTTTGGAAGTCATATATGTACCCCTTAATATATTTTAAATCCTTTAATTATTGAAACGTGACACAGTACATTTGAAATATGCGACACAAATTTTCAAAAGGATCACAAATAAACATCCAAACTTGTAATTTAATTGCGATACTTTATGCCATTTTTATACCATATTTAACATAAGAATTATATTTCTTCGAAACAATTTACTAAAAATAAATTCTATCTTTAATGTTTTAGTCCATTCACTTCGACATTCCACAATCCAAACGTCTGTTCTCTTCGAAGTTACGCAATCAAAAGACGCCTTCTTTCCTAGCTGTTCTCCCAAATTTATTGATTTATCTTCACTCGTTGCAATCACTATTAATCAAACTTAATTTTCAGTGGTCCACGTAACATTACATCTCATTTTTAAAACTACCAATGATAAAGCATTCACATCATATCACTTACATGTTGCGTCTTCTCATGACCCACTGCATTTTAACAATTTTCTTTCTTATTCATTTTAACCTGTCCATATTTATTCTTAAAGCATTAAACATGTTTAAACAATTTTAGAGCTCTTGAGGCCTAAATCAAAACCGTTACCAAATGGTATTTATTGGTTAGTTTGTTAGAAACAAGTTTTATTTGCAGTAAATTGTGCGTTTTAAACCGGACCCAAATTGCTCTTAATTTGAGAGCCACACCGGTTACTCCCATAAATGCCAGTGCATTTAATATGAAATATTTTAATCAAAATATTTCCTGCAATTTCTTAGATATTGCGGAAACTATTCCACGAAAAAATTTGTTTCTACGATGGTTGGGAGATTTTTTTTCCTTCCTAAAGCTACATCCTTCAACGTTAATTCATAACGGACGACGAATGAAATGGGTGAAATGATGTTCAAATTAGAGTCCAGGGTCTATGGAGCTTAGAGCTACCTAACATTGGTCTTTCAAGATAAGGGAAAACCCTGGATAAAACCTTATCCAGGTAACTCACCCTAGCCGAGATTCGAACTGGGAGCTTCTTGAACGTGAGGCAGACACGCTACTCGTGTTTGGTGATTAACAATTCACACGCACACATACACATACACACTCACGCAAACGCACCCCTTGGTGCACGTATTTTGATGTTCTTCGTTGATTTGTGTTTCATTTTTCAGTGGAGGGGACTCCAAATGTTATATTCAGAAAAATCCTGTACCTAATTTTTAGGTGGAATGCAATACCTTGGTTTAAAAGGGTTTGTAGAATTAATACATAGGTATGTGTGTGTGTTCTTTTTTAATTTTAAAGATTGACAGCATGCCCCAATACGAGTAATATTACATGCATTGTATTCTTTGGTATTCAAGTTATTTTTATTTGGTCTTTTTTGTGTGCGTTTGCGGGAGCAATAAGTTAGACAAAGTCATTTGTTCATTTTACCTCCAACTTACTCTGCTCTAAATTATTGGTGAAATAATACAATAAAAGATCAAGTGAAACTCAGATTTCAACATTTCTTTGCCATTATAAAATTATCTCGCAGTATTGGAAAACGGTGATGTAGTTGGTACACCTGTAAGTTCTGTATATCCCTGGAATGTGCTGGTAAGAAAGAGCTAGGCCTTGTACGAACACCTACGTTCTCTCACGAGCACGCTAAGGAAAGAAGAAGCAACTTTTCCTGACGCTCAAAAACTTGCAGTGGCAGAAGTTCGGCGAGTACCCCAAGGCGCCATGGGTAGGTGTTCAGGGCCCTACATCACGGGTGGTCCTTTTATATTAATTAGCCCTCTTGTGTGCTTTATTGATTTGCTCCACTGACTTAGAAATGTACCTAATAAATTAAATAGCAAAATTACAATGATTTAGCCACTTGCCACACAGCCTTATTAGGACACATCTGAAGGTTTGCCGCAGGTAAAAGCAAAGATAAATATCAAGGTTTACTGTTACATGTAACTGTTTTATTAATTCACAGGCACTGTTTATGAAAGTTGTTTCCAAATGTAGTAGCTTAGGGGAGCCGGAAAGGCACTCTGGGGTGAAATTTCACAGAGTAAGTTATTGTCAAAATAATCCTCCCTGATGTTTGAAGAAGCGAGTAACAATATTTATTTACCTGTCCCATAGTTTTGAAAGTCCTAAATAGCCTCCTTTTGAAAAGGCTGCACCGTGTGCCAAACCCCCTGCTAACCATTTGTAACTGTGTTCTCTCCTTGGTTGTAACTTTATTGACGCTATATTCAAGAGCACACCCTTATTAGCAAAGGAAGTCCTTCTTCTTTCTATTAATATTAACCTGTGAATCCGATGTTAATTCTTCCATGCTTTTGTTTGGTATGTTTTGAATTAATAGTGCTGTTTTCAAGATGGGAAGAAGCAGTAATTTTGGTGTAAGAAATCGGCATGGCAACCAGTATAAGCAGTTTAAGTAATCCTGATTACATAATAAGAGTTTCCACCCCTAAAATGAAAAAACTGTAGTAACACATAACAATATATTGACTTCGTCAAACCTAACCTCAAACATTGGCGACGAATGTGAAGTGAAAATTGGTTCTTCAAGGAAAAAATTGGTTTCTTCATTGTAAAATGGCAGTGATGATAATTTAACTAAAGTAAATAATGATATTAGATCAACAAGTTTTCAGTTGGTAGATACAGAAACTTTTAACAGCGTAAATTTTGCCAAAATGAAAATTTTCGTCATATCTGAGGACACCAACAAACGAAATGGATTACCCTGGGCGACAATTAAAATGTTTCGGGCTTAAAAGTAGTGAATTTTCATGTATTTCCATCTGCTGAATTAAAAAAAATACCATAAAAATGATAGATTAGCTCTTGTTTTAAAGATAAAGTGACATTTCACTTTTTAGAATGAGGATTTTAAATTTGGAGGAACTTTTTGGGAAGTTGGCACACTTGTCAAATAACAAAGCGCAATCAGAGAGAAATTTTGTAAATTAAGTGATGCAAAAGTTAAGGAAGGCAGTTTTGTCGGACCACAAATAAGAGAACTCGTAAAGGATCCTGCATTTGACCAAATTTTGGAGGGGAACGAAAAAAATTGGGAAGCCTTCAAGGGTATTGTTCATGGATTTTTAGGCAACAAAAGAGATGACAACTACAAGCATTTGGTGACAGTGCTCCTGCAAAAATACCGTAACCTTAGATGTAACATGTCCCTTAAGATCCATTTTCTCTACTCCCACCTAGACTTTTTCCCTCCTAGTTGTGGAGCTGTTAGTGATGAACATGGGGAGAGATTCCATCAGGACATTTCTGTTATGGAACAAAGATATCAGGGCCGTAGGAATGAAGTAATGCTTGCGGATTACTGTTGGTCTTTGTATAGGGATTCTGCGGAACTCCATCACAGGAGGCAAGCTAAAAGACGACGAAGTCAAGAGGCCACCACATGATTCTCTTCAGACACGACTATCTGCGATGTATTTTCCAGCAATTTAGAACTCTTAGCATGTAATTACCAGTTAAAAAAATCAAATGCACTTTCATTGTTGTTAGTATAAATGCAATTAAAATGTATCCTTTTGTCTCAATCCGTTAATATGTAATACTTCCCCCTTGTGTATATCATAGAAACTAGAGATAATAAGCTTTTTTCATTGTCACATTTGTTTTTCTCAACCCAGAATTAGTAGGAATTGCCTCATGAAGTGCACGAAACTTTTTTTTTTTTTTTTTTTTTTTTTTTTTTTTTTTTTTTTTTTTTTTTTTTTTTTGCCCAGTGTTGTTGGCTCCATCATCATTCAGTTGGTCAACGTGTAATATAGAATATATATTTGAAACATCCAGAACAATTGAAAGTGGTAAAGAAGTAAATGTAAGGTTTGATTATGACTTGAGACGCACTGGCAAGGAAATTGAGGCAGGTAAGACATTGGTTGCTGTTCTCAGTTTACCAGCCTCCCCCCAAATTTAACAAAATAATTAATAATACCATAGAGCAAGTGACCATGGAGTCCAGGAAGAGAACGAGTGAAAAACAAAAGCGAAAGGATGCTGACGATGGGAAAAGGTGCACAATATGGATCTGGGAAAATCCCCGTATTTGGGTAACTAAGCTCTCTGGACGCTGTGCCCATTGAGCATTTCATTCATCGCCTGGCATGACTTAAACACGTTGGAGAACTTTAACTTAAAACAGACCTACCATCAAAAATTTAATGTAATATTAATTTTGCAATGCATTTTATCCGAGTAACTATCCTGTGATGGGTGAAAAGTGGGGGAAAAAAATGGCAAAAGCAGTTTGAGGGAACTAAAGCTGCAGAACGTTCTTCCTACGAGGGCTGTTCAATAAAAAATGATCATACTTTTTGCGGTCCTAATTTTTCGCATTAAAACTCAATCTTGCCATATTCTGTTAGCTTAATGTGAAATAAACATGCCGTAGTAGTTTCATTGTTGGTTCTTCTTGTTCCCGCGTGTGAGAATCAGGCAAATTCAGACCTGTTCAGTATCGCCTACCGCTGTAATGGAGGTAACATGCAGTTAAAGTTGATGTTAGAGGAAGATCCGGAGTTTCTTTCAAACGTAATCACTGCTGATGAAACTTGGCTACATCATTTTGACCCTGAGAGCAAACAACAAAGCTCAGTGTGGAAATCTCCTTCATCACTGACCCCCAAAAAAGCAAAAGTGGTTCCTTCTGCTGGGAAAGTTATGGTCATCTCATTCTTTGATATTCATGGAATGGTTTATCAGGATGTTCTACCTGCACACACATCAGTAACTGGACAATATTACAGGGATATCGTGAAAACATTGCAAGTCCAGATAAGGTGCAAAGGACCACATTTCCGTGAAGCAGGCTGGATGCTGTACCACGATAGTGCGCGGCCGCATATTGCCAATGTTGTTGCTGAATATCTTGCAGAAATCAACGTGAAGTGCATCCCTCACCATCCCTATAGTCCGGATTTAGCCCCATGTGACTATTCTATTCTCTAACTTGAAGAAACGCCTTCGTGGGAGGCATTATCCATCATCAGAAGCAGTGGTGAAGGCTGCGGAGGCGATTTTAAAGGATCTCTATAAAAATGGTTTCCAGCATGTCTTTGAAGACTGGCAGAAACGCTGGGACAAGTGCATCGCATTCAGGGGAGACTATTTTGAGAAGGACCATCAAAATTATGAGGATGAGTAAAGGTACGTTGTCAAAAAACTTGTGATCATTCTTTATTGAACAGGCCTCGTATATTTACCTTTTTTTTTTTTTTTTTTTCCTAGTTATGTCATTTCACTATATTTTTTGGGTGATTAAATTACCTTTTTTGTAATTTCTGAGTCCATATAATTAAACTGGATACATTCATGACCTACCCACCTGTATATCGATGTGGTAGTACATTCAAGAGGATCCGAGTTCGATTCTTTGTCAGAATAGGTAACGTGGATTACATTTTTCCAGGGCTTTCCGTCATACTGAATGATAAATGTTGGGTAACTAAGCTCTATAGACCCTGTGCTCATTGAGCATTTCATTCGTCTGGCATGACTTAAATACGTTGGAGAACATTAATTTACAAAAGACCTATCATCAAAAATTTAATATAATATTAATTTTTCAATGCCTTTTATCCGAGTAGCTATCTTGTGATGGGTGAAAAGTGGAAAAAATGGCAAAAACGGTTTAGGGGAACTAATGCTGCAGAATGTTCATCCTAAATAGTGAGAAATAATCCTAGATAAAATATTAATTTTCAACTAATACTGAATTCCTAGTTATTTTCGACGTTCTTGTTAACAAATGATTTCCAAAATTAACAACCGCTTTGTATATAAGAAAATTAAAATTCAGTTTCTTACTTATAAACGTAAAATTAAGTGATATGGTTCTGAATGCTCCATTCGATTAGCTATGCTAAACATTTGATGTCTGTAACAGTCACCTTCGTGTATGAATCAGTGACCAAAGCTCAGCATGTTACCCCCATATAATAGAGGGCGAAATCAACCTGAGAATTTTACAAATTTGTGAACGACAAAGAGATAAAATATGACTGTGACAGACTTTGCTGTAACATATCTTGTCAAACGCACCTCAAATGCCTAAGAAAGAAGCTGTATTCACGCTCGGGGAACACGTGCGGTTGGCAACGCAGAACAAGTCACAACAGGTCCCAACAATGGCGGCAATGATCACAGTTTATTTTTACCGCAAAGATTTATAAGCACTTAATTGCAAACACAGTATCAGTGAGGTGTTCAAATCGTGAAGGTGTCTCTCTCGCGGACGATTTTGGGTGAGTGTTAAACGTTTTGTCTTATCTACCATTTATGTATGCAAGAAATGTATTAAAATTAATAATTGCATTGTTATAATCACTTTCTTCGTTTCTACAGAATACTATTAATATTTTAATTTTCTTTAACCACATGATTCTTCTTTACATCAATTTAGATGTCTTTATTTACTTCTTGTTGTGTGCTATATTCGATAAATTCCAAGTTAGATATTTCCACTCACATTACTTTACTCTATTTTCTTATAAAATGTTCTTAAAAGACGTGTTCCTTTATAACTGCTGGATACACGAAATGAACTTACATTGCATTTCGGTTGTTAAAGGAATGAAAGACGAAACTAAGGCAGTAGTCAAAACTTTAAAAAGTGTAACCATGTGACGGCTTCTAAATTTGATGTTTCTTGTACTCTTACAAGAAGCGATTTACGACTGGAAAGGTATAAGAATTTTAAAACTCTAAAAGAAAAAGAAAAATAACTAGAAACATTTAGCATGAAACAAAAAATTTACTTACACAAAAACTGTCCATATACCAAAACCACATTATTTCTTAGTAAGATTTGATCTGTCTCGGAGATGGAAATATATTATTTTATTTAAAAGCTGAAACATTTTTATATTATGACAATGATGAACACTTTTCCGTGTAAACCATTGTTTTACGAAAATTTTCTTAGAAAATCTTAATCTTGCCTCCAAAGAAGAGTTAACTTGAATACAGGGCTGTGCATTCAATCGAATTTTCATTTGTTTTGCACAGATATACACTAACGTGATATTTTTTTCTTTTAATTGCGGAGTCATAAAACCTGTATTGTTGGGGGAATCTCGTGCCAAATGTTTTGTTTATAATGAAAACTTCCACCACGTAATGCAGGCAAAATAGTAAAGTAATTACCAAAATGGTGCAGAAAAAAAACACTTTAAATTAACTAAAATATATAAATACAATATACCATACCACGCACAATTTCAGGCACATATATAAGCTACATTAGCATTTTCAGTTTTTCCAGGTTAAAATTTACATTTTGGTTATGTTAAGTCGTATAATGGGTAAAAACATATGTATAATATGATATATATTGTTGTACTAATATATAGATTATGTGGAAACATTGAAGTATTAGGATGCCTAAACAATCCTAAGCAGGAGCCTAAAATTGTACATCAAATAGCTATATTTTCAAAATATTTCTATTTCATCTAAATCAGTACAACATATCAAACTACATTTTAAAGGCAAAAAGTAACAGAAATTCTTTTATCCAAAATAACTGTTTTATTAAAAATATTTCATTTTTATATTAAACAATGAAATACTGGCATGGTAAACTAAACTATGTACTACATTTTATATAAATTAAATCCTGATTGATAAATAAGAAACATTACGATATACCTAAACCTTTCAAGACGCACCTGGGGTTTGAATTCTAGCATTCTTGAAATTATATGTCAAGGTGCTGTATTGCCCCTAATTTTGTATGGTGTATCTGCATTCCAGGATGTTCTTAGTAAAAAATGGGCTGTTAAAAAACTTGCAAAAATTCAAAGGGGATTCCTCCTCTGCATAATTCGAGGATATCGTACAATCTCCACTGATGCAGCTCAGATTATAGCTAACATCGAACCTTTGGCTCTCACTGGTTTATCTACAGCAACTATTACGAATTTAAGACATGAACGTGAATGTGCGTCTTATCTGTCTCACTTAAAACTACAAATCCCAGAGCATCCTACCATAGCAGGACACCCATCAAGTTTTGTAACCTGTTTAAAGGAAATATGTAATTTTCATGATTATTACATATATACAGATGGTTCGCGTTACCAATTTTAAGATAATATATCTGCAGTAGGATGTGCTTTTGTTGTTTATGAAAACCAAACGGAACTAACTCACTCCATTTTTAAATTGTCACCTGAATGTTCTGTATTCCATTTGGAGCTCATAACAATTAAAGAAGCTATAAAATGGTATACTGTTAATGGGAACAGTGCCCGTATTCTTAGTGATTCACAATCAGCTCTACTCGCCATTAATGACAAATACAATTTAAATTCTTTAGCACATGAAATCAGAACCTTGCTTCAAAACCATCCAGGACATATTTGCATGGGATGGCTTAAAGGACACAGTGGAATTTCAGTAACGAGAGAGCTGATTGCTTGGCTAAGAAGGCTGTAGAATCCAATCTTCCTGTGACATACTCTTTATGTCCTATTTCTACTGTAAGGAGAATAATACATCAACATATTCTTGAAGAATGGAACCAACAATGGCTAACAACTCCAAATGGAAGTTTAACAAAAACATTACTTTTCCCTAGTGTATGTGACAGAGAAAAATGTGAAATTCTTGTACCAAATTTTGTTTTGACACAATTATTAAGTGGACATGGTAAATTTGGTGAATACTTATCACGCTTTCACTTAACATCCAACCCCGAGTGCATGTGTGGTGAAGAATTTCAAACTGTGGTTCATCTCCTTTTCTGTTGTCCCATTTTCTGTAGAGAAAGACAAGAATTAATATTCAAGCTAGACTCTCTAGGTACTGAACTTTCTGCTCCGCTCACATCTTTGCTAATGAAGCCACAACAGTATAAGTACTTCATGATGTTTATAAACTCAGTGTTTAAACGTCTGAAATAATTTAAATTAATATGCATCAGATTTAAACATAATTTCTTCCTTCTAGTATTTAAAACATTTTTGTTAAAATTGTATATTCTTATGTATCAACTTTAACCCTAATATACCACTGTGTAAAATAGGGTTCAATAAATCTGGATAAATAAAAAAATAATAATAAAAACTTTCAATTTTTCCAGTTTCTGAAGCCTTATACTATGGTCGGATCCAGTTATAACCAATTTTGGGGAAATAAATTTCGTAAAAATTTCCATATAAAAGATGGTTTAGGGTGGAGCGTTCTTTCTTGTATCTTTAAGGAATGCAGAACTAAAGTTCAATTTTATATTTGTGTGACATTTTCTTTTCGAGTTAAACTGTTCAGAGAAACACATACGGGGTTTTTTCTAAAAATGACCTTTTTAAAATACAGAGAGCCTCCATTGAAACCTTGATACAACTTAGGTTGAATATTGGAGACTCCTTTCCTGCAGTTTTGTCATGTGACAGGTTTGAACATGTTATCAACAATATAAACAGTGTATCTCGCTTTATTCAAGCAACTAAAGAGACAAAAGAACGTTTATTTACTCTTAAAAGAAACAGTTTATCAATTGTCTATTGGCACTCAATATTTGATGGTTCTACGTGCAGGTAATACATAATTCATTCGTAACCGTTGTATTTTCAGTGAGGATTTTGGCATACCTATCTTCGACATCAGCAGGTCCTGCTTCGTGGGAGCATTCCGGTGAGTCTTAAATTGTAATTCATTTGTAATCTAGCATTTTGCATTTGTTTAAACTGTAGTTTATGATACATTTAGGGCAAACCTAGCTGTTTGTTCAACAAATTTAAAACATTTAATTCTTTACTTTTGTTTCTAATGATGTTTTGAAATACTATTCAGTAACATTTTGGTCAGTTACTACTATTTTCTTGTAAAGTTTTACACCATTTCATGCTCAGAAGCATAATGATATGTACATTTTTTAATCCTTTTCTAAGAAAAGTCGTCTCAATTTTTCAGAAGATAAAATAGTTGATGCCTCGCTAAGCTTTCACCAATACTATTGAACAGTGTAAAAATATTCATAAGGCGCTGCAGAGAGTCATTTTCTGTTGGTGTGTGAGTAAGTCTAAAACAACAATGTATTAATTTAAGTAAGCAAAATGTTGGTGCATTCTTTTTTCTTCGTCGAAAACAAGATCAAAAATGTGTAATTTAAATTTAAATTTGAGAAAAAACGTAAAGTTGATGTCTTACCATGCAATTTACTGGTAAAATGCTATGGTAAAACCTAAATAATTTGAAGCTTGGAAATTTTATATGACTGGTAATATTTACTAAATATTAACCTATTTGAAGAAAGGAATTTTAGAAATAAATGTTACAAGTCTGTTTTGATACTTGCCAGGCATCTGCTATTTGATCTGAGGAATGCAATTTGAACCATTGCCTTCCGAATGCAAATTTCATACCCAGGCCATTCGCTGGATAAGAATACGAGGTTATAAGATTAAGAAGGTTGGCTCTAAAAGTACTTGTTTCACATGTTAATAGTTTCTAGTTTTTAATTTACATTTTATTTAAATTACTCACCTTGGTTTAGCTATATTTTACGTTATCCCATCTGTAATTTCCTCAGGAAAAGATAACCATAAAAATACCTACTTGTATTTGTCCCAAATTTTTATTAAATCACTCATTGAGACTCGATATTTAGCAATAATTTAAGGTTGAAGCGAATGAGTTAATGTGTTTGCTGTGAAACTGTTTTACATTTTAAATTAGTATTTTCATACTAATCTGCGATACAACGTATGCGCATGCATAGTGATTCTTCACAACAAGGCTATTTGAATGACCTCTTTCCCCTATGGTTTTATAAGATACTCCAATATGAGTCGTGCATCAAGAAATTGCATATATTGTCGGTTAAAATGCACAAAAGTTTTAAACGATGGATGGATGGATGGATGGATGGATGGATGGATGGATGGATGGATGGATGGATGGATGGATGGATGGATGGATGGATGGATGGATGGATGGATGGATGGATGGATGGATGGATGGATGGATGGATGGATGGATGGATGGATGGATGGATGGATGGATGGATGGATGGATGGATGGATGGATGGATGGATGGATGGATGGATGGATGGATGGATGGATGGATGGATGGATGGATGGATGGATGGATGGATGGATGGATGGATGGATGGATGGATGGATGGATGGATGGATGGATGGATGGATGGATGGATGGTCATTTCCCTTTCAGTTATTGAAGTGACAAGCATAGAGGTTTATTTTCAAGTTCCATGAATGCATTAAAACTCTGTAAACAGTAGGTGGAGGCATGTTTGCCCTCCTCTCTTTTCCATATACTTGGGCAGCACTGGTAATCTTTGAAATGTCACAGCTGGAGTCTGGTGAACAATTAGTTGTATTCTCTGTACCTTACCTCTCCTGCGGCCCATGCTTCGTATACCACTAAGATTTTGGTACTATTTTACAAAGCACGTATTAAAATTAATACATTTCAACTTTATCCTGTGTCAGCAGTTCCACAAGACATTTCAGGTAGTACTTTTATGCTTGTTTTCTTATGAAGCAACTAGTTTTAAGTAACGTTTTCCACAAGGCAATACATTTCGCTTGTATGTCGTAAAATATTTCTCCATGTATCAACCAGGTTGTTCCACATGTCTTATAGATGCCGTTGTTGCGTGCTTTATTTTTAGAAATGCTAATTTGCTTTCAGCACATAAAAAAGGTGAGTTAGGAATTTTACTGAAAGGCAGGCGTAGGTCGCACTGCATTTGAAATGCAGAAGGAAATATTCTTTTTTGCATCAGACTGGAGAATATATATTGGTGGCAAGTGCGATATTTTATTATGGTCAAAGTCCCGATAAAAAGCGAAGTAAGGGCGTGTGCCCATGTGGTCAGGTGGTTCTACCCACCGTCAGGAGAGTCTGCCGCTTTTGGGGACGCACGGTGGGCGTAAGGAGCCGTTGTAATATCGCGCGTGCGAGTCAAATTGCTTCAAATACTTGCTCCGGTATAGCGATCAATCACCCAACAACACGGATATTGTAAAACTGCTGCCGATCGCAAAGACATGTATTTATAGCCCAGCCAAGTACAGCGTTTATCACCTAAAATAAACAAAAGAAGTAACATCTGGAATCTCCTCCACCTTTTCGATTATCCTGTGGTAACAGAACAAAAGAAAAGCTGTAGCTCGAATTATTTCAGAAATAAATTCACAAGAATCTGCTGTGTTGAACTCACCTAATACTACCTTCTCATTTCCACACTCTTTGCTTGAATACGAGAGATAAAAATCATTGTACTGGCATAAATCCCGCTAAACCATGTCGTATATTTTTATTTACCTAGTTTATTCAAAATTATTCTTAGGAAAGCTTACTTTTTCTGTCCATTTTATATTATTTGAAAGTGGAAAGGTAGTCGGATTGAAAAATTCAATGCCATAGCCGGCAATCACTAAAGCTATTCCTTTGATTTTTGCTGTTGTTCCTGAAAAACAAATTAACGATACTTCAAAATTACTAAATTTACAAGATAAAGCTATAAAATACACATTAGAAACTAAAATTAATGGACTTTTTCCTTTTCTAGATTTGAAGATAATAAGAAATGATAAATTAGATTTCGGTACTTATGGGAAATCTACTCATTGATAATTACATAAAAAAATAAGTTTTAACCCTTTCTACATAAATTTTCTGTTTTTAACAGTTTGATTTATAGATTAATAAATATACCCCTGAATAAAGAAGAATGTAATAAAGAATATAAACCTATTATTGACACTGCCTTAATTAATGGTTTTAATAAGGATTTTATACCAAAGAAGATTGAAAAAGATAAATATCAGGAAACTTAATGATATTTCTACCCTTAAAAAATAAGACCATTATAATTTTTAAAAAATATACTTAGCATCCTTGGGTTAATTAACATTTAAAAAAAATTAAAGTAGTTGGTATAATTTTAGCTCCTCAAAATAAATATAGTATTAAACATTTATAGTATTAAAAATTTACTACTATTTACTACATTTACTACATTTCCTGATCGAATGTAAAACAATATATAAATAATTAAATTATTTTCTAAAATATCTGAAGACTCTTACTAGACAAAATACCAAAGTAGGAACTTTCCTATATATGTACTCATCTGCGGCCGTATTACTAAAAACAATAATGTACCTCTGAAGCATTTCAAATGAAAAACTCATTCTATGTCCCGTAAATCAAGATTTAATTGATTAATAATCTGCTGCAATTTCGTTAATGATTTCAGCCAATTTAATTTCTCGTTCTGGCTTCTCTTTTTTCCATTTTTTGCTGAAGTATCCCGCTTAAATATAAATGTAAATAATGAGGAAAGTAATGACATGAATAACAAAGATGTTATTCGAATGTCTTCCTTCCTACCAACGTTCTCTGTGTCATGCAGTTACATCTGTTTTGCAGTAATGAGTTGTATTCTACGATGAATCTTGTCCTTGCTAGTAGCGCTGTGTTGTATAGCCACGCTTGGCCGCTCTTACACTGTTTAAGGAAATCGGTACGAACTTTCTAGCTCTGTGTCATGCAGTTACACCTGTTTTGTAGTAATGAGTTGCATTCTACGATGAACCTTGCCCTTGCTAGTAGCGCTCCGTTGTATAGCCATGCCTGGCCGGTCTTACACTGCTCAAGGAAATCGTTACGAACTTCCTAGCTCTGTGTCATGCAGTTACACCTGTTTTGTAGTAATGAGTTGCATTCTACGATGAACCTTGCCCTTGCTAGTAGCGCTGCGTTGTATAGCCATGCCTGGCCGCTCTTACACTGCTCAAGGAAATCGGTTCGAACTTCCTAGCTCTGTGGCATACAGTTACATCTGTTTTGCAGTAATGAGTTGTATTCTACGATGAATCTTGTCCTTGCTAGTAGCGCTGTGTTCTATAGCCATGCCTAGCCGCTCTTACACTGCTCAAGGAAATCGGTACCAACTTCCTAGCTCTGTGTGATGCAGTTACAACTGTTTTGCAGTAATGAGTTGTATTCTACAATGAACCTTGCCCTTGCTAGTAGCGCTGGGTTGTATAGCCATGCCAGGCCGCTCTTACACTGCTCAAGGAAATCGGTACGAACTTCCTAGCTCTGTGTCATACAGTTACACCTGTTTTGTAGGAATGAGTTACATTCTACATGAACCTTGCCCTTGCTAGTAGCGCTGTGTTGTGTAGCCATGCCTGGCCGCTCTTACACTGCTCAAGGAAATCGGTACGAACTTCCTAGTTCTGTGCCATGCCTTTACACCTGTTTTGTAGTAATGAGTTGCATTCTGGGATGAACCTTGCCCTTGCTAATAGCGCTGCGTGTTGTATCCATGCCTGGCCGCTCTTACACTGCTCAAGGAAATCGGTACGAACTTCCTAGCTCTACTGATAACCGTAAATATTACAAAAAAGAGCTAATTGAAGCGTCCAATTTGTCAAATTTTTATGGTGTTAACTCTTTCTCTGATATTCTTGTTATTGCTTTGAATTTTCCATTAGTATGCTTTTCTCAAATGGGAAATGGTTATTATCTCCCCTTCTCTCTCTAACCAGCACATTGTGTTCCCCAATTATCATACAAGGAAATACCTATGTACTAGAATAATTTCAAAAAGAGTCTGTCTCAATTAACATTATGTACTATCGAAGAATAAATGTTTGTAGGAATAGTTTATGAAGAACGGGTAACGAATCTCATGTGACTGCCACTCATCGAATGTTTAAATATTTTATACATAATAGTTTCACTGAACTGGTCTGGTTTGTTTAGTACTTAAGGTTTCGCAAGAAACATGGTCGCTAAAAATTGAAGGTCTCTGCTTAGCTTGAGAACAAGTGAGGCTGCGGTAAACATCAAGCGGCTTCCTGAACGTCATCGTCTCGGTATTTCCGATGTCGGCTCCTAGGGCCGAAATTAAAAGCGGCTTTAGAGACCGCAAGCTACTGAAAATTCATCAAAAAGCAACTGATGTTTGCGCTCTATAGTTATACTTGGTAACATTCTTTCTGTTCAGCTGGTATTAGTACTACCAACAGGTTAAAATTCTCCCGACATGTTAAAATTCCCCCAAGGCTGTAGTTGATATTAAATGTAGCCGTTTAGTATCATTTTGCAGATATTATTATTGGTGAGAAATTACCATGTGAGTGTCTTCTGTGGTGTCAGATGGGCGTTTAGTTACGCTGTTGACATTTATTTACCCACTGTTCCACTGCAGCAGCAATCAACATATTCAAGAGACATAAAGCACAGTAAACGACGAGAACTAAATTTAGAGACGCACTTACTATTTATTGACTATTATAAAGCTTTTTACAAAGTATCACGAATGATACTGTGGAAAATTTTAAATAATAGAGGCATACCTTTACAACTAATTGAAGTCATAAAAAGTATGTACATTGACACAGAAATAAAAATAAATGAGGACCAGTAATAGTTAGTGGTGGCGTAAGACAGGGTTGTCCTTTATCAACCGCACTTTTTAATTTGTATGTTGACGAAATAGTAAGGATTTGGTCGAATAAAGTCAATGGAGGCTTTAATGTATCAGGAGCTAAATTGAAAAATATGTCGTATGCAGATGATCAAATAATAATGGCCACAAATGAAGATGACCTGCAGAAAATGCTGTATAGTCTAGATAAAATTGCTACAGAATATGGAATGAAAACATCAGCAAATAAATCCAAAACCATGGCATTTAAAGGAATTAATCCAATAAGATCAAAAATAGTGCTAGATAACATATTAAATGAGCAGAAATCACACTTTAAGTATTTAGGACGTAATGTCTCGTACCAAAGGGAAGCTGATATAATAGATAAATAAATAAATTTAACTATATAACAGGCACAATAAAAAGAACATTAAAAAGTAAAGCAAGAAAGGACTCTATAATAAAACTATACAAAACAATGGCAATACCAACACTGATCTATGGATCAGAAACATGTACACTAACAAAAAGAAATAGTACGGAATGCAGTCATCAGAAATGAAATTCATAAGAGCAATAGCTGGATATACCAAAATTGATAAAAAAAAAACGTAGTCAGGATATTAGGACAGAATTAAAAGTAGAAGAAAGAAACCATACTATTGAAAGAAATATAAATCAATGGAAAGAATATGTTCAGAGGATGAATAATAACAGAATACCAAAAATAGCCTTAAACTATAAACCTATAGGAAGAAGAAACCAGGGAAGACCGAAGAATAGATGGGCAGACCAATTTGGAGCCGGAACGGGTTAAACAATCCAAAGTCGTGAGGTAGGAGAAGAAGAATAAAGCACAGTAAACTTCTGAATAAAATGTTGCACTTACAATGATTAAATCCCTACAGAATCGCTGTATGTAATATTATTGAACAGTGAATAAGCACGTAAATTTTAGTGAACGCTGATGATGGCATGCCTCTTAGGTAATGAATTCTTACTATAACTGGCCAGCAACTTGATAAAACTCCATGAGTTGATAACACATCGCATAGTCGTTGGGATTGGGCTGGGCTCGGCTGTGCAGTTGTATGATGATTTATAAATAAATGATGATTTATAAATAAGGGCGCTCAGCTCCATGGTCATCAGTGCCTTTTCAAAATCTGTACTCTATGTCACTACAACTTTTCTTTGACTTTACTTTAACTTTAACTTTGCTCTAGGTTTGCTCTGGCTTTGTACTGGCTTTGCTCTTCCTTTGTTCTGATTGGCTCTGCTGTGGCTCCGCTTTAGCTCTGCTTTGGCTTTGCTTTGACCTTGCTTTAACTTTGCTTTGGCTTTGCTTTGGCTTTGCTCCGGTTCCGCTTTAACTGTGCTTTGGTTTTGCTCTGGCTTTGTCTTGCTCTGCTCTGGGTCCGCTTTAGGTCTGCTTTGGCTTTGCTTTGGCCTTTCTTTAACTTTGAGTTTGCTTTGCTTTGGCTTTGCCTTCTCTCCAACTTCACTCTTATCTCACTCTAACTTCACTCTTTAACTTAACTCTTGTTTGGCTCTGATTAGGTTCCGGCCCCGCTCCGCTCTAGCTCTGGCTTCGATCTGGCCTCACATAACTTCATTCTTTAACTTACCCCTGACTTGGCTCTGGCTTCATTCTGGCTAAACTCCGGTCACCACTCCGGTTCTGCTCTGCTTTGGCTTTGGCTTCACTGTGGCTTTGCTCTAACCTCATTCTAATTTCTCTCTAAATTCACTCTAACTTGGCTCTGGCTTGGTTCCGGCTAGGCTACGGCCCACCTTCGGTCCGGCTTCGCTCTGGCCTCACTCTAACTTCATACTTTAACTTAACTCTGGCTTGGCTCTGGGTTGGCTCCGTCTAGGCTACGGCTCACTTTCGGTCCCGCTCTGGCTTCGCTCTGGCCTCACTCTAACTTCATACTTTAACTTAACTCTGGCTTGGCTCTGGGTTGGCTCCGTCTAGGCTACGGCCCACTTTCGGTCCCGCTCTGGCTTCGCTATGGCCTCACTCTAACTTCATACTTTAACTTAACTCTGGCTTGGCTCTGGGTTGGCTCCGTCTAGGCTACGGCTCACTTTCGGTCCCGCTCTGGCTTCGCTCTGGCCTCACTCTAACTTCGTACTTTAACTTAACTCTGGCTTGGCTCTGGGTTGGCTCCGTCTAGGCTACGGCGCACCTTCGGTCCCGCTCTGGCTTCGCTCTGGCGTCACTCTAACTTCATACTTTAACTTAACTCTGGCTTGGCTCTGGGTTGGCTCCGTCTAGGCTACGGCTCACTTTCGGTCCCGCTCTGGCTTCGCTCTGGCCTCACTCTAACTTCATACTTTAACTTAACTCTGGCTTGGCTCTGGGTTGGCTCCGTCTAGGCTACGGCCCACTTTCGGTCCCGCTCTGGCTTCGCTATGGCCTCACTCTAACTTCATACTTTAACTTAACTCTGGCTTGGCTCTGGGTTGGCTCCGTCTAGGCTACGGCTCACTTTCGGTCCCGCTCTGGCTTCGCTCTGGCCTCACTCTAACTTCGTACTTTAACTTAACTCTGGCTTGGCTCTGGGTTGGCTCCGTCTAGGCTACGGCTCACTTTCGGTCCCGCTCTGGCTTCGCTCTGGCCTCACTCTAACTTCGTACTTTAACTTAACTCTGGCTTGGCTCTGGGTTGGCTCCGTCTAGGCTACGGCTCACTTTCGGTCCCGCTCTGGCTTCGCTATGGCCTCACTCTAACTTCATACTTTAACTTAACTCTGGCTTGGCTCTGGGTTGGCTCCGTCTAGGCTACGGCGCACCTTCGGTCCCGCTCTGGCTTCGCTCTGGCGTCACTCTAACTTCATACTTTAACTTAACTCTGGCTTGGCTCTGGGTTGGCTCCGTCTAGGCTACGGCTCACTTTCGGTCCCGCACTGGCTTCGCTATGGCCTCACTCTAACTTCATACTTTAACTTAACTCTGGCTTGGCTCTGGGTTGGCTCCGTCTAGGCTACGGCTCACCTTCGGTCCCGCTCTGGCTTCGCTCTGGCCTCACTCTAACTTCATACTTTAACTTAACTCTGGCTTGGCTCCGTCTAGGCTACGGCCCACTTTCGGTCCCGCTCTGGCTTCGCTATGGCCTCACTCTAACTTCATTCTTTAACTTAACTCTGGCTTGACTCTGGCATGGATCCGGCTAGGCTACGGCTCACCTTCGGTCCGGCTCTGGCTTCGCTCCGGCTAGGCTACGGCCTACCTTCGGTCCGGCTCTGGCTTCGCTCTGGCTTGCCTCCGGCTAGGCTATGGCCTACCTTCTGTCCGGCTCTGGCTTCGCTCTGGCTTGGCTCCGGCTAGGCTACGGCCCACCTTCGGCCTGGCTCTGGCTTCGCTCTAGCCTCACTGGAACTTCATTCTTTAACTTAACCCTGGTTTCGCTCTGGCTAGTCTACGGCCCACCTTCGGCCCGGCTCTGGCTTCACTCTAGCCTCACTGTAACTTCATTCTTTAACTTAACCCTGGTTTCGCTCTGGCTAGTCTACGGCCCACCTTCGGCCCGGCTCTGGCTTCGCTCTAGCCTCACTGGAACTTCATTCTTTAACTTAACCCTGGTTTCGCTCTGGCTAGTCTACGGCCCACCTTCGGTCCGGCTCTGGCTTCACTCTGGCCTCACTCTAACTTCATTCTTTAACTTAACCCTGGTTTCGCTCTGGCTAGTCTACGGCCCACCTTCGGTCCGGCTCTGGCTTCGCTCTAGCCTCACTGTAACTTCATTCTTTAACTTAACCCTGGTTTCGCTCTGGGTAGTCTACGGCCCACCTTCGGCCCGGCTCTGGCTTCGCTCTAGCCTCACTGTAACTTCATTCTTTAACTTAACCCTGGTTTCGCTCTGGCTAGTCTACGGCCCACCTTCGGCCCGGCTCTGGCTTCACTCTAGCCTCACTGTCACTTCATTCTTTAACTTAACCCAGGTTTCGCTCTGGCTAGTCTACGGCCCACCTTCGGCCCGGCTCTGGCTTCGCTCTAGCCTCACTGTCACTTCATTCTTTAACTTAACCCAGGTTTCGCTCTGGCTAGTCTACGGCCCACCTTCGGTCCGGCTCTGGCTTCACTCTAGCCTCACTGTAACTTCATTCTTTAACTTAACCCTGGTTTCGCTCTGGCTAGTCTACGGCCCACCTTCGGTCCGGCTCTGGCTTCACTCTAGCCTCACTGTAACTTCATTCTTTAACTTAACCCTGGTTTCGCTCTGGCTAGTCTACGGCCCACCTTCGGCCCGGCTCTGGCTTCGCTCTAGCCTCACTGTAACTTCATTCTTTAACTTAACCCTGGTTTCGCTCTGGCTAGTCTACGGCCCACCTTCGGCCCGGCTCTGGCTTCACTCTAGCCTCACTGTCACTTCATTCTTTAACTTAACCCAGGTTTCGCTCTGGCTAGTCTACGGCCCACCTTCGGCCCGGCTCTGGTTTCGCTCTAGCCTCACTGTCACTTCATTCTTTAACTTAACCCAGGTTTCGCTCTGGCTAGTCTACGGCCCACCTTCGGCCCGGCTCTGGCTTCACTCTAGCCTCACTGTAACTTCATTCTTTAACTTAACCCTGGTTTCGCTCTGGCTAGTCTACGGCCCACCTTCGGCCCGGCTCTGGCTTCGCTCTAGCCTCACTGGAACTTCATTCTTTAACTTAACCCTGGTTTCGCTCTGGCTAGTCTACGGCCCACCTTCGGCCCGGCTCTGGCTTCGCTCTGGCCTCACTCTAACTTCATACTTTAACTTAACTCTGGCTTGGCTCTGGGTTGGCTCCGTCTAGGCTACGGCTCACTTTCGGTCCCGCTCTGGCTTCGCTCTGGCCTCACTCTAACTTCATACTTTAACTTAACTCTGGCTTGGCTCTGGGTTGGCTCCGTCTAGGCTACGGCTCACTTTCGGTCCCGCTCTGGCTTCGCTCTGGCCTCACTCTAACTTCATACTTTAACTTAACTCTGGCTTGGCTCTGGGTTGGCTCCGTCTAGGCTACGGCTCACTTTCGGTCCCGCTCTGGCTTCGCTCTGGCCTCACTCTAACTTCATACTTTAACTTAACTCTGGCTTGGCTCTGGGTTGGCTCCGTCTAGGCTACGGCTCACTTTCGGTCCCGCTCTGGCTTCGCTATGGCCTCACTCTAACTTCGTACTTTAACTTAACTCTGGCTTGGCTCTGGGTTGGCTCCGTCTAGGCTACGGCGCACCTTCGGTCCCGCTCTGGCTTCGCTCTGGCGTCACTCTAACTTCATACTTTAACTTAACTCTGGCTTGGCTCTGGGTTGGCTCCGTCTAGGCTACGGCTCACTTTCGGTCCCGCTCTGGCTTCGCTCTGGCCTCACTCTAACTTCGTACTTTAACTTAACTCTGGCTTGGCTCTGGGTTGACTCCGTATAGGCTACGGCTCACTTTCGGTCCCGCTCTGGCTTCGCTATGGCCTCACTCTAACTTCATACTTTAACTTAACTCTGGCTTGGCTCTGGGTTGGCTCCGTCTAGGCTACGGCCCACCTTCGGCCCGGCTCTGGCTTCGCTCTGGCCTCACTCTAACTTCATACTTTAACTTAACTCTGGCTTGGCTCTGGGTTGACTCCGTCTAGGCTACGGCCCACCTTCGGCCCGGCTCTGGCTTCGCTCTGGCCTCACTCTAACTTCATACTTTAACTTAACTCTGGCTTGGCTCCGTCTAGGCTACGGCCCACTTTCGGTCCCGCTCTGGCTTCGCTATGGCCTCACTCTAACTTCATTCTTTAACTTAACTCTGGCTTGGCTCCGTCTAGGCTACGGCTCACTTTCGGTCCCGCTCTGGCTTCGCTATGGCCTCACTCTAACTTCATTCTTTAACTTAACTCTGGCTTGACTCTGGCATGGATCCGGCTAGGCTACGGCTCACCTTCGGTCCGGCTCTGGCTTCGCTCTGGCTTCGCTCCGGCTAGGCTACGGCCTACCTTCGGTCCGGCTCTGGCTTCGCTCTGGCTTGCCTCCGGCTAGGCTACGGCCCACCTTCGGCCCGGCTCTGGCTTCGCTCTAGCCTCACTGGAACTTCATTCTTTAACTTAACCCTGGTTTCGCTCTGGCTAGTCTACGGCCCACCTTCGGTCCGGCTCTGGCTTCACTCTAGCCTCACTGTAACTTCATTCTTTAACTTAACCCTGGTTTCGCTCTGGCTAGTCTACGGCCCACCTTCGGTCCGGCTCTGGCTTCGCTCTAGCCTCACTGGACCTTCATTCTTTAACTTAACCCTGGTTTCGCTCTGGCTAGTCTACGGCCCACCTTTGCTCCGGCTCTGGCTTCGCTCTGGCCTCACTCTAACTCCATTCTTTAACTTAACCCTGGCTTCTCTCTTGCTAGGCTCCGGCTAGGCTACGGCCCACCTTCGGTCCGGCTCTGGCTTCGCTCTAGCCTCACTGGAACTTCATTCTTTAACTTAACCCTGGTTTCGCTCTGGCTAGTCTACGGCCCACCTTCGGTCCGGCTCTGGCTTCACTCTGGCCTCACTGTAACTTCATTCTTTAACTTAACCCTGGCTTCTCTCTTGCTAGGCTCCGGCTAGGCTACGGCCCACCTTCGGTCCGGCTCTGGCTTCGCTCTAGCCTCACTGTCACTTCATTCTTTAACTTAACCCTGGTTTCGCTCTGGCTAGTCTACGGCCCACCTTCGGCCCGGCTCTGGCTTCGCTCTAGCCTCACCGGAACTTCATTCTTTAACTTAACCCTGGTTTCGCTCTGGCTAGTCTACGGCCCACCTTCGGTCCGGCTCTGGCTTCACTCTAGCCTCACTGTCACTTCATTCTTTAACTTAACCCTGGTTTCGCTCTGGCTAGTCTACGGCCCAACTTCGGTCCGGCTCTGGCTTCGCTCTAGCCTCACCGGAACTTCATTCTTTAACTTAACCCTGGTTTCGCTCTGGCTAGTCTACGGCCCACCTTTGGTCCGGCTCTGGCTTCGCTCTGGCCTCACTCTAACTCCATTCTTTAACTTAACTCTGGCTTGACTCTGGCATGGATCCGGCTAGGCTACGGCCCACCTTCGGTCCGGCTCTGGCTTCGCTCTGGCCTCACTCTAACTTCATTCTTTAACTTAACTCTGGCTTGGCTCTGGGTTGGCTCCGTCTAGGCTACGGCCCACCTTCGGTCCGGCTCTGGCTTCGCTCTGGCCTCACTCTAACTTCATTCTTTAACTTAACTCTGGCTTGGCTCTGGGTTGGCTCCGTCTAGGCTACGGCCCACCTTCGGTCCGGCTCTGGCTTCGCTCTGGCCTCACTCTAACTCCATACTTTAACTTAACTCTGGCTTGGCTCTGGGTTGGCTCCGTCTAGGCTACGGCCCACCTTCGGTCCGGCTCTGGCTTCGCTCTGGCCTCACTCTAACTTCATACTTTAACTTAACTCTGGCTTGGCTCTGGGTTGGCTCCGTCTAGGCTACGGCGCACCTTCGGTCCCGCTCTGGCTTCGCTCTGGCCTCACTCTAACTTCATTCTTTAACTTAACTCTGGCTTGACTCTGGCATGGATCCGGCTAGGCTACGGCCCACTTTCGGTCCGGCTCTGGCTTCGCTCTGGCCTCACTCTAACTTCATTCTTTAACTTAACTCTGGCTTGGCTCTGGGTTGGCTCCGTCTAGGCTACGGCGCACCTTCGGTCCCGCTCTGGCTTCGCTCTGGCCTCACTCTAACTTCATTCTTTAACTTAACTCTGGCTTGGCTCTGGGTTGGCTCCGTCTAGGCTACGGCGCACCTTCGGTCCCGCTCTGGCTTCGCTCTGGCCTCACTCTAACTTCATTCTTTAACTTAACTCTGGCTTGGCTCTGGGTTGGCTCCGTCTAGGCTACGGCGCACCTTCGGTCCCGCTCTGGCTTCGCTCTGGCCTCACTCTAACTTCATTCTTTAACTTAACTCTGGCTTGACTCTGGCATGGATCCGGCTAGGCTACGGCTCACCTTCGGTCCGGCTCTGGCTTCGCTCTGGCCTCACTCTAACTCCATTCTTTAACTTAACTCTGGTTTCGCTCTGGCTAGTCTACGGCCCACCTTCGGTCCGGCTCTGGCTTCGCTCTAGCCTCACTGGAACTTCATTCTTTAACTTAACCCTGGTTTCGCTCTGGCTAGTCTACGGCCCACCTTCGGTCCGGCTCTGGCTTCGCTCTAGCCTCACTGTAACTTCATACTTTAACTTAACCCTGGTTTCGCTCTGGCTAGTCTACGGCCCACCTTCGGCCCGGCTCTGGCTTCACTCTAGCCTCACTGTAACTTCATTCTTTAACTTAACCCTGGTTTCGCTCTGGCTAGTCTACGGCCCACCTTCGGCCCGGCTCTGGCTTCACTCTAGCCTCACTGTAACTTCATTCTTTAACTTAACCCTGGTTTCGCTCTGGCTAGTCTACGGCCCACCTTCGGCCCGGCTCTGGCTTCGCTCTAGCCTCACTGTAACTTCATTCTTTAACTTAACCCTGGTTTCGCTCTGGCTAGTCTACGGCCCACCTTCGGCCCGGCTCTGGCTTCACTCTAGCCTCACTGTAACTTCATTCTTTAACTTAACCCTGGTTTCGCTCTGGCTAGTCTACGGCCCACCTTCGGCCCGGCTCTGGCTTCACTCTAGCCTCACTGTAACTTCATTCTTTAACTTAACCCAGGTTTCGCTCTGGCTAGTCTACGGCCCACCTTCGGTCCGGCTCTGGCTTCGCTCTAGCCTCACTGTAACTTCATTCTTTAACTTAACCCTGGTTTCGCTCTGGCTAGGCTACGGCCCACCTTTGGTCCGGCTCTGGCTTCGCTCTAGCCTCACTGGAACTTCATTCTTTAACTTAACCCTGGTTTCGCTCTGGCTAGTCTACGGCCCACCTTCGGCCCGGCTCTGGCTTCGCTCTAGCCTCACTGGAACTTCATTCTTTAACTTAACCCTGGTTTCGCTCTGGCTAGTCTACGGCCCACCTTCGGTCCGGCTCTGGCTTCGCTCTGGCCTCACTCTAACTCCATTCTTTAACTTAACCCTGGCTTCTCTCTTGCTAGGCTCCGGCTAGGCTACGGCCCACCTTCGGTCCGGCTCTGGCTTCACTCTGGCCTCACTGTAACTTCATTCTTTAACTTAACCCTGGCTTCTCTCTTGCTAGGCTCCGGCTAGGCTACGGCCCACCTTCGGTCCGGCTCTGGCTTCACTCTGGCCTCACTGTAACTGCATTCTTTAACTTAACCCTGGCTTCTCTCTTGCTAGGCTCCGGCTAGGCTACGGCCCACCTTCGGTCCGGCTCTGGCTTCACTCTAGCCTCACTCTAACTCCATTCTTTAACTTAACCCTGGCTTCTCTCTTGCTAGGCTCCGGCTAGTCTACGGCCCACCTTTGCTCCGGCTCTGGCTTCGCTCTAGCCTCACTGGAACTTCATTCCTTAACTTAACCCTGGTTTCGCTCTGGCTAGTCTACGGCCCACCTTCGGTCCGGCTCTGGCTTCACTCTAGCCTCACTCTAACTCCATTCTTTAACTTAACCCTGGCTTCTCTCTTGCTAGGCTCCGGCTAGTCTACGGCCCACCTTTGCTCCGGCTCTGGCTTCGCTCTGGCCTCACTCTAACTCCATTCTTTAACTTAACCCTGGCTTCTCTCTTGCTAGGCTCCGGCTAGGCTACGGCCCACCTTCGGTCCGGCTCTGGCTTCACTCTGGCCTCACTGTAACTTCATTCTTTAACTTAACCCTGGCTTCTCTCTTGCTAGGCTCCGGCTAGGCTACGGCCCACCTTCGGTCCGGCTCTGGCTTCACTCTGGCCTCACTGTAACTTCATTCTTTAACTTAACCCTGGCTTCTCTCTTGCTAGGCTCCGGCTAGGCTACGGCCCACCTTCGGTCCGGCTCTGGCTTCACTCTAGCCTCACTCTAACTCCATTCTTTAACTTAACCCTGGCTTCTCTCTTGCTAGGCTCCGGCTAGGCTACGGCCCACCTTCGGTCCGGCTCTGGCTTCACTCTAGCCTCACTGTCACTTCATTCTTTAACTTAACCCTGGTTTCGCTCTGGCTAGTCTACGGCCCACCTTCGGTCCGGCTCTGGCTTCGCTCTAGCCTCACCGGAACTTCATTCTTTAACTTAACCCTGGTTTCGCTCTGGCTAGTCTACGGCCCACCTTTGCTCCGGCTCTGGCTTCGCTCTGGCCTCACTCTAACTCCATTCTTTAACTTAACCCTGGCTTCTCTCTTGCTAGGCTCCGGCTAGGCTACGGCCCACCTTCGGTCCGGCTCTGGCTTCACTCTGGCCTCACTGTAACTTCATTCTTTAACTTAACCCTGGCTTCTCTCGTGCTAGGCTCCGGCTAGGCTACGGCCCACCTTCGGTCCGGCTCTGGCTTCACTCTGGCCTCACTGTAACTTCATTCTTTAACTTAACCCTGGCTTCTCTCTCGCTAGGCTCCGGCTAGGCTACGGCCCACCTTCGGTCCGGCTCTGGCTTCACTCTAGCCTCACTCTAACTCCATTCTTTAACTTAACCCTGGCTTCTCTCTTGCTAGGCTCCGGCTAGGCTACGGCCCACCTTCGGTCCGGCTCTGGCTTCACTCTAGCCTCACTGTCACTTCATTCTTTAACTTAACCCTGGTTTCGCTCTGGCTAGTCTACGGCCCACCTTCGGTCCGGCTCTGGCTTCGCTCTAGCCTCACCGGAACTTCATTCTTTAACTTAACCCTGGTTTCGCTCTGGCTAGTCTACGGCCCACCTTTGGTCCGGCTCTGGCTTCGCTCTGGCCTCACTCTAACTCCATTCTTTAACTTAACTCTGGCTTGACTCTGGCATGGATCCGGCTAGGCTACGGCCCACCTTCGGTCCGGCTCTGGCTCCGCTCTGGCCTCACTCTAACTTCATTCTTTAACTTAACTCTGGCTTGGCTCTGGGTTGGCTCCGTCTAGGCTACGGCCCACCTTCGGTCCGGCTCTGGCTTCGCTCTGGCCTCACTGGAACTTCATTCTTTAACTTAACTCTGGCTTGGCTCTGGCCTCACTCTAACTTCATACTTTAACTTAACTCTGGCTTGGCTCTGGGTTGGCTCCGTCTAGGCTACGGCCCACCTTCGGCCCGGCTCTGGCTTCGCTCTGGCCTCACTGTAACTTCATACTTTAACTTAACTCTGGCTTGGCTCTGGCCTCACTCTAACTTCATACTTTAACTTAGCTCTGGCTTGGCTCTGGGTTGGCTCCGTCTAGGCTACGGCCCACCTTCGGTCCGGCTCTGGCTTCGCTCTGGCCTCACTGTAACTTCATACTTTAACTTAACTCTGGCTTCGCTCTGGCCTCACTCTAACTTCATACTTTAACTTAACTCTGGCTTGGCTCTGGGTTGGCTCCGTCTAGGCTACGGCCCACCTTCGGTCCGGCTCTGGCTTCGCTCTGGCCTCACTCTAACTTCATTCTTTAACTTAACTCTGGCTTGACTCTGGCATGGATCCGGCTAGGCTACGGCTCACCTTCGGTCCGGCTCTGGCTTCGCTCTGGCCTCACTCTAACTTCATTCTTTAACTTAACTCTGGCTTGACTCTGGCATGGATCCGGCTAGTCTACGGCCCACCTTTGGTCCGGCTCTGGCTTCGCTATGGCCTCACTCTAACTTCATTCTTTAACTTAACTCTGGCTTGACTCTGGCATGGATCCGGCTAGGCTACGGCTCACCTTCGGTCCGGCTCTGGCTTCGCTCCGGCTAGGCTACGGCCTACCTTCGGTCCGGCTCTGGCTTCGCTCTGGCTTGCCTCCGGCTAGGCTATGGCCTACCTTCTGTCCGGCTCTGGCTTCGCTCTGGCTTGGCTCCGGCTAGGCTACGGCCCACCTTCGGCCCGGCTCTGGCTTCGCTCTAGCCTCACTGTAACTTCATTCTTTAACTTAACCCTGGTTTCGCTCTGGCTAGTCTACGGCCCACCTTCGGCCCGGCTCTGGCTTCGCTCTAGCCTCACTGGAACTTCATTCTTTAACTTAACCCTGGTTTCGCTCTGGCTAGGCTACGGCCCACCTTTGGTCCGGCTCTGGCTTCGCTCTAGCCTCACTGTAACTTTATTCTTTAACTTAACCCTGGTTTCGCTCTGGCTAGTCTACGGCCCACCTTCGGCCCGGCTCTGGCTTCGCTCTAGCCTCACTGGAACTTCATTCTTTAACTTAACCCTGGTTTCGCTCTGGCTAGTCTACGGCCCACCTTTGGTCCGGCTCTGGCTTCGCTCTGGCCTCACTCTAACTCCATTCTTTAACTTAACCCTGGCTTCTCTCTTGCTAGGCTCCGGCTAGGCTACGGCCCACCTTCGGTCCGGCTCTGGCTTCACTCTGGCCTCACACTAACTTCAGCCTCTAACTTAGCTCAGGCTTGGCTCTGGCTTGTCTCAGGCTAGGTTCCGGCCCCGCTCCGTTCCCGGTCTGGCTACACTCTGGCCTCACACTAGCTTCAATCTCTAACTTAACTCAGGCTTGGCTCTAACTTCGCTCTGGCTTCGCTCCGGTCATCACTCTGATCCCGCTCTGACTCCATTCTGGCGTCGCTCTGGATTTGCTTTGGCTTTTCTTTGACTTTACTTTAACTTTAACTTTGCTCTAGGTTTGCTCTGGCTTTGTACTGGCTTTGCTCTTCCTTTGTTCTGATTGGCTCTGCTGTGGCTCCGCTTTAGCTCTGCTTTGGCTTTGCTTTGACCTTGCTTTAACTTTGCTTTGGCTTTGCTTTGGCTTTGCTCCGGTTCCGCTTTAACTGTGCTTTGGTTTTGCTCTGGCTTTGTCTTGCTCTGCTCTGGGTCCGCTTTAGGTCTGCTTTGGCTTTGCTTTGGCCTTTCTTTAACTTTGAGTTTGCTTTGCTTTGGCTTTGCCTTCTCTCCAACTTCACTCTTATCTCACTCTAACTTCACTCTTTAACTTAACTCTTGTTTGGCTCTGATTAGGTTCCGGCCCCGCTCCGCTCTAGCTCTGGCTTCGATCTGGCCTCACATAACTTCATTCTTTAACTTACCCCTGACTTGGCTCTGGCTTCATTCTGGCTAAACTCCGGTCACCACTCCGGTTCTGCTCTGCTTTGGCTTTGGCTTCACTGTGGCTTTGCTCTAACCTCATTCTAATTTCTCTCTAAATTCACTCTAACTTGGCTCTGGCTTGGTTCCGGCTAGGCTACGGCCCACCTTCGGTCCGGCTTCGCTCTGGCCTCACTCTAACTTCATACTTTAACTTAACTCTGGCTTGGCTCTGGGTTGGCTCCGTCTAGGCTACGGCTCACTTTCGGTCCCGCTCTGGCTTCGCTCTGGCCTCACTCTAACTTCATACTTTAACTTAACTCTGGCTTGGCTCTGGGTTGGCTCCGTCTAGGCTACGGCCCACTTTCGGTCCCGCTCTGGCTTCGCTATGGCCTCACTCTAACTTCATACTTTAACTTAACTCTGGCTTGGCTCTGGGTTGGCTCCGTCTAGGCTACGGCTCACTTTCGGTCCCGCTCTGGCTTCGCTCTGGCCTCACTCTAACTTCGTACTTTAACTTAACTCTGGCTTGGCTCTGGGTTGGCTCCGTCTAGGCTACGGCGCACCTTCGGTCCCGCTCTGGCTTCGCTCTGGCGTCACTCTAACTTCATACTTTAACTTAAATCTGGCTTGGCTCTGGGTTGGCTCCGTCTAGGCTACGGCTCACTTTCGGTCCCGCTCTGGCTTCGCTCTGGCCTCACTCTAACTTCATACTTTAACTTAACTCTGGCTTGGCTCTGGGTTGGCTCCGTCTAGGCTACGGCCCACTTTCGGTCCCGCTCTGGCTTCGCTATGGCCTCACTCTAACTTCATACTTTAACTTAACTCTGGCTTGGCTCTGGGTTGGCTCCGTCTAGGCTACGGCTCACTTTCGGTCCCGCTCTGGCTTCGCTCTGGCCTCACTCTAACTTCGTACTTTAACTTAACTCTGGCTTGGCTCTGGGTTGGCTCCGTCTAGGCTACGGCTCACTTTCGGTCCCGCTCTGGCTTCGCTCTGGCCTCACTCTAACTTCGTACTTTAACTTAACTCTGGCTTGGCTCTGGGTTGGCTCCGTCTAGGCTACGGCTTACTTTCGGTCCCGCTCTGGCTTCGCTATGGCCTCACTCTAACTTCATACTTTAACTTAACTCTGGCTTGGCTCTGGGTTGGCTCCGTCTAGGCTACGGCGCACCTTCGGTCCCGCTCTGGCTTCGCTCTGGCGTCACTCTAACTTCATACTTTAACTTAACTCTGGCTTGGCTCTGGGTTGGCTCCGTCTAGGCTACGGCTCACTTTCGGTCCCGCTCTGGCTTCGCTATGGCCTCACTCTAACTTCATACTTTAACTTAACTCTGGCTTGGCTCTGGGTTGGCTCCGTCTAGGCTACGGCTCACCTTCGGTCCCGCTCTGGCTTCGCTCTGGCCTCACTCTAACTTCATACTTTAACTTAACTCTGGCTTGGCTCCGTCTAGGCTACGGCCCACTTTCGGTCCCGCTCTGGCTTCGCTATGGCCTCACTCTAACTTCATTCTTTAACTTAACTCTGGCTTGACTCTGGCATGGATCCGGCTAGGCTACGGCTCACCTTCGGTCCGGCTCTGGCTTCGCTCCGGCTAGGCTACGGCCTACCTTCGGTCCGGCTCTGGCTTCGCTCTGGCTTGCCTCCGGCTAGGCTATGGCCTTCCTTCTGTCCGGCTCTGGCTTCGCTCTGGCTTGGCTCCGGCTAGGCTACGGCCCACCTTCGGCCTGGCTCTGGCTTCGCTCTAGCCTCACTGGAACTTCATTCTTTAACTTAACCCTGGTTTCGCTCTGGCTAGTCTACGGCCCACCTTCGGCCCGGCTCTGGCTTCACTCTAGCCTCACTGTAACTTCATTCTTTAACTTAACCCTGGTTTCGCTCTGGCTAGTCTACGGCCCACCTTCGGTCCGGCTCTGGCTTCACTCTGGCCTCACTCTAACTTCATTCTTTAACTTAACCCTGGTTTCGCTCTGGCTAGTCTACGGCCCACCTTCGGTCCGGCTCTGGCTTCGCTCTAGCCTCACTGTAACTTCATTCTTTAACTTAACCCTGGTTTCGCTCTGGCTAGTCTACGGCCCACCTTCGGCCCGGCTCTGGCTTCGCTCTAGCCTCACTGTAACTTCATTCTTTAACTTAACCCTGGTTTCGCTCTGGCTAGTCTACGGCCCACCTTCGGCCCGGCTCTGGCTTCACTCTAGCCTCACTGTCACTTCATTCTTTAACTTAACCCAGGTTTCGCTCTGGCTAGTCTACGGCCCACCTTCGGCCCGGCTCTGGCTTCGCTCTAGCCTCACTGTCACTTCATTCTTTAACTTAACCCAGGTTTCGCTCTGGCTAGTCTACGGCCCACCTTCGGTCCGGCTCTGGCTTCACTCTAGCCTCACTGTAACTTCATTCTTTAACTTAACCCTGGTTTCGCTCTGGCTAGTCTACGGCCCACCTTCGGCCCGGCTCTGGCTTCGCTCTAGCCTCACTGTAACTTCATTCTTTAACTTAACCCTGGTTTCGCTCTGGCTAGTCTACGGCCCACCTTCGGCCCGGCTCTGGCTTCACTCTAGCCTCACTGTCACTTCATTCTTTAACTTAACCCAGGTTTCGCTCTGGCTAGTCTACGGCCCACCTTCGGCCCGGCTCTGGCTTCGCTCTAGCCTCACTGTCACTTCATTCTTTAACTTAACCCAGGTTTCGCTCTGGCTAGTCTACGGCCCACCTTCGGCCCGGCTCTGGCTTCACTCTAGCCTCACTGTAACTTCATTCTTTAACTTAACCCTGGTTTCGCTCTGGCTAGTCTACGGCCCACCTTCGGCCCGGCTCTGGCTTCGCTCTAGCCTCACTGGAACTTCATTCTTTAACTTAACCCTGGTTTCGCTCTGGCTAGTCTACGGCCCACCTTCGGCCCGGCTCTGGCTTCGCTCTGGCCTCACTCTAACTTCATACTTTAACTTAACTCTGGCTTGGCTCTGGGTTGGCTCCGTCTAGGCTACGGCTCACTTTCGGTCCCGCTCTGGCTTCGCTCTGGCCTCACTCCTACTTCATACTTTAACTTAACTCTGGCTTGGCTCTGGGTTGGCTCCGTCTAGGCTACGGCTCACTTTCGGTCCCGCTCTGGCTTCGCTCTGGCCTCACTCTAACTTCGTACTTTAACTTAACTCTGGCTTGGCTCTGGGTTGGCTCCGTCTAGGCTACGGCGCACCTTCGGTCCCGCTCTGGCTTCGCTCTGGCGTCACTCTAACTTCATACTTTAACTTAACTCTGGCTTGGCTCTGGGTTGGCTCCGTCTAGGCTACGGCTCACTTTCGGTCCCGCTCTGGCTTCGCTCTGGCCTCACTCTAACTTCGTACTTTAACTTAACTCTGGCTTGGCTCTGGGTTGACTCCGTCTAGGCTACGGCTCACTTTCGGTCCCGCTCTGGCTTCGCTATGGCCTCACTCTAACTTCATACTTTAACTTAACTCTGGCTTGGCTCTGGGTTGGCTCCGTCTAGGCTACGGCCCACCTTCGGCCCGGCTCTGGCTTCGCTCTGGCCTCACTCTAACTTCATACTTTAACTTAACTCTGGCTTGGCTCTGGGTTGACTCCGTCTAGGCTACGGCCCACCTTCGGCCCGGCTCTGGCTTCGCTCTGGCCTCACTCTAACTTCATACTTTAACTTAACTCTGGCTTGGCTCCGTCTAGGCTACGGCCCACTTTCGGTCCCGCTCTGGCTTCGCTATGGCCTCACTCTAACTTCATTCTTTAACTTAACTCTGGCTTGGCTCCGTCTAGGCTACGGCTCACTTTCGGTCCCGCTCTGGCTTCGCTATGGCCTCACTCTAACTTCATTCTTTAACTTAACTCTGGCTTGACTCTGGCATGGATCCGGCTAGGCTACGGCTCACCTTCGGTCCGGCTCTGGCTTCGCTCTGGCTTCGCTCCGGCTAGGCTACGGCCTACCTTCGGTCCGGCTCTGGCTTCGCTCTGGCTTGCCTCCGGCTAGGCTACGGCCCACCTTCGGCCCGGCTCTGGCTTCGCTCTAGCCTCACTGGAACTTCATTCTTTAACTTAACCCTGGTTTCGCTCTGGCTAGTCTACGGCCCACCTTCGGTCCGGCTCTGGCTTCACTCTAGCCTCACTGTAACTTCATTCTTTAACTTAACCCTGGTTTCGCTCTGGCTAGTCTACGGCCCACCTTCGGTCCGGCTCTGGCTTCGCTCTAGCCTCACTGGAACTTCATTCTTTAACTTAACCCTGGTTTCGCTCTGGCTAGTCTACGGCCCACCTTTGCTCCGGCTCTGGCTTCGCTCTGGCCTCACTCTAACTCCATTCTTTAACTTAACCCTGGCTTCTCTCTTGCTAGGCTCCGGCTAGGCTACGGCCCACCTTCGGTCCGGCTCTGGCTTCGCTCTAGCCTCACTGGAACTTCATTCTTTAACTTAACCCTGGTTTCGCTCTGGCTAGTCTACGGCCCACCTTCGGTCCGGCTCTGGCTTCACTCTGGCCTCACTGTAACTTCATTCTTTAACTTAACCCTGGCTTCTCTCTTGCTAGGCTCCGGCTAGGCTACGGCCCACCTTCGGTCCGGCTCTGGCTTCACTCTAGCCTCACTGTCACTTCATTCTTTAACTTAACCCTGGTTTCGCTCTGGCTAGTCTACGGCCCACCTTCGGCCCGGCTCTGGCTTCGCTCTAGCCTCACCGGAACTTCATTCTTTAACTTAACCCTGGTTTCGCTCTGGCTAGTCTACGGCCCACCTTCGGTCCGGCTCTGGCTTCACTCTAGCCTCACTGTCACTTCATTCTTTAACTTAACCCTGGTTTCGCTCTGGCTAGTCTACGGCCCACCTTTGGTCCGGCTCTGGCTTCGCTCTGGCCTCACTCTAACTTCATTCTTTAACTTAACCCTGGCTTCTCTCTTGCTAGGCTCCGGCTAGGCTACGGCCCACCTTCGGTCCGGCTCTGGCTTCACTCTAGCCTCACTGTAACTTCATTCTTTAACTTAACCCTGGCTTCTCTCTTGCTAGGCTCCGGCTAGGCTACGGCCCACCTTTGGTCCGGCTCTGGCTTCACTCTGGCCTCACTGTAACTTCATTCTTTAACTTAACCCTGGCTTCTCTCTTGCTAGGCTCCGGCTAGGCTACGGCCCACCTTTGGTCCGGCTCTGGCTTCACTCTGGCCTCACTCTAACTTCATTCTTTAACTTAACCCTGGCTTCTCTCTTGCTAGGCTCCGGCTAGGCTACGGCCCACCTTTGGTCCGGCTCTGGCTTCACTCTGGCCTCACTGTAACTTCATTCTTTAACTTAACCCTGGCTTCTCTCTTGCTAGGCTCCGGCTAGGCTACGGCCCACCTTCGGTCCGGCTCTGGCTTCACTCTAGCCTCACTGTCACTTCATTCTTTAACTTAACCCTGGTTTCGCTCTGGCTAGTCTACGGCCCACCTTCGGCCCGGCTCTGGCTTCGCTCTAGCCTCACCGGAACTTCATTCTTTAACTTAACCCTGGTTTCGCTCTGGCTAGTCTACGGCCCACCTTCGGTCCGGCTCTGGCTTCGCTCTAGCCTCACCGGAACTTCATTCTTTAACTTAACCCTGGTTTCGCTCTGGCTAGTCTACGGCCCACCTTTGGTCCGGCTCTGGCTTCGCTCTGGCCTCACTCTAACTCCATTCTTTAACTTAACTCTGGCTTGACTCTGGCATGGATCCGGCTAGGCTACGGCCCACCTTCGGTCCGGCTCTGGCTTCGCTCTGGCCTCACTCTAACTTCATTCTTTAACTTAACTCTGGCTTGGCTCTGGGTTGGCTCCGTCTAGGCTACGGCCCACCTTCGGTCCGGCTCTGGCTTCGCTCTGGCCTCACTCTAACTTCATTCTTTAACTTAACTCTGGCTTGGCTCTGGGTTGGCTCCGTCTAGGCTACGGCCCACCTTCGGTCCGGCTCTGGCTTCGCTCTGGCCTCACTCTAACTTCATACTTTAACTTAACTCTGGCTTGGCTCTGGGTTGGCTCCGTCTAGGCTACGGCGCACCTTCGGTCCCGCTCTGGCTTCGCTCTGGCCTCACTCTAACTTCATTCTTTAACTTAACTCTGGCTTGACTCTGGCATGGATCCGGCTAGGCTACGGCCCACTTTCGGTCCGGCTCTGGCTTCGCTCTGGCCTCACTCTAACTTCATTCTTTAACTTAACTCTGGCTTGGCTCTGGGTTGGCTCCGTCTAGGCTACGGCGCACCTTCGGTCCCGCTCTGGCTTCGCTCTGGCCTCACTCTAACTTCATTCTTTAACTTAACTCTGGCTTGGCTCTGGGTTGGCTCCGTCTAGGCTACGGCGCACCTTCGGTCCCGCTCTGGCTTCGCTCTGGCCTCACTCTAACTTCATTCTTTAACTTAACTCTGGCTTGGCTCTGGGTTGGCTCCGTCTAGGCTACGGCGCACCTTCGGTCCCGCTCTGGCTTCGCTCTGGCCTCACTCTAACTTCATTCTTTAACTTAACTCTGGCTTGACTCTGGCATGGATCCGGCTAGGCTACGGCTCACCTTCGGTCCGGCTCTGGCTTCGCTCTGGCCTCACTCTAACTCCATTCTTTAACTTAACTCTGGTTTCGCTCTGGCTAGTCTACGGCCCACCTTCGGTCCGGCTCTGGCTTCGCTCTAGCCTCACTGGAACTTCATTCTTTAACTTAACCCTGGTTTCGCTCTGGCTAGTCTACGGCCCACCTTCGGTCCGGCTCTGGCTTCGCTCTAGCCTCACTGTAACTTCATACTTTAACTTAACCCTGGTTTCGCTCTGGCTAGTCTACGGCCCACCTTCGGCCCGGCTCTGGCTTCACTCTAGCCTCACTGTAACTTCATTCTTTAACTTAACCCTGGTTTCGCTCTGGCTAGTCTACGGCCCACCTTCGGCCCGGCTCTGGCTTCACTCTAGCCTCACTGTAACTTCATTCTTTAACTTAACCCTGGTTTCGCTCTGGCTAGTCTACGGCCCACCTTCGGCCCGGCTCTGGCTTCGCTCTAGCCTCACTGTAACTTCATTCTTTAACTTAACCCTGGTTTCGCTCTGGCTAGTCTACGGCCCACCTTCGGCCCGGCTCTGGCTTCACTCTAGCCTCACTGTAACTTCATTCTTTAACTTAACCCTGGTTTCGCTCTGGCTAGTCTACGGCCCACCTTCGGTCCGGCTCTGGCTTCGCTCTGGCCTCACTCTAACTCCATTCTTTAACTTAACCCTGGCTTCTCTCTTGCTAGGCTCCGGCTAGGCTACGGCCCACCTTCGGTCCGGCTCTGGCTTCACTCTAGCCTCACTGTAACTTCATTCTTTAACTTAACCCTGGTTTCGCTCTGGCTAGTCTACGGCCCACCTTTGCTCCGGCTCTGGCTTCACTCTGGCCTCACTGTAACTTCATTCTTTAACTTAACTCTGGCTTGGCTCTGGGTTGGCTCCGTCTAGGCTACGGCCCACCTTCGGTCCGGCTCTGGCTTCGCTCTGGCCTCACTCTAACTTCATACTTTAAATTAACTCTGGCTTGGCTCTGGGTTGGCTCCGTCTAGGCTACGGCCCACCTTCGGTCCGGCTCTGGCTTCACTCTGGCCTCACTGTAACTTCATTCTTTAACTTAACCCTGGCTTCTCTCTTGCTAGGCTCCGGCTAGGCTACGGCCCACCTTCGGTCCGGCTCTGGCTTCACTCTGGCCTCACTGTAACTTCATTCTTTAACTTAACCCTGGCTTCTCTCTCGCTAGGCTCCGGCTAGGCTACGGCCCACCTTCGGTCCGGCTCTGGCTTCACTCTAGCCTCACTCTAACTCCATTCTTTAACTTAACCCTGGCTTCTCTCTTGCTAGGCTCCGGCTAGGCTACGGCCCACCTTCGGTCCGGCTCTGGCTTCACTCTAGCCTCACTGTCACTTCATTCTTTAACTTAACCCTGGTTTCGCTCTGGCTAGTCTACGGCCCACCTTCGGTCCGGCTCTGGCTTCGCTCTAGCCTCACCGGAACTTCATTCTTTAACTTAACCCTGGTTTCGCTCTGGCTAGTCTACGGCCCACCTTTGGTCCGGCTCTGGCTTCGCTCTGGCCTCACTCTAACTCCATTCTTTAACTTAACTCTGGCTTGAGTCTGGCATGGATCCGGCTAGGCTACGGCCCACCTTCGGTCCGGCTCTGGCTTCGCTCTGGCCTCACTCTAACTTCATTCTTTAACTTAACTCTGGCTTGGCTCTGGGTTGGCTCCGTCTAGGCTACGGCCCACCTTCGGTCCGGCTCTGGCTTCGCTCTGGCCTCACTGGAACTTCATTCTTTAACTTAACTCTGGCTTGGCTCTGGCCTCACTCTAACTTCATACTTTAACTTAACTCTGGCTTGGCTCTGGGTTGGCTCCGTCTAGGCTACGGCCCACCTTCGGCCCGGCTCTGGCTTCGCTCTGGCCTCACTGTAACTTCATACTTTAACTTAACTCTGGCTTGGCTCTGGCCTCACTCTAACTTCATACTTTAACTTAACTCTGGCTTGGCTCTGGGTTGGCTCCGTCTAGGCTACGGCCCACCTTCGGTCCGGCTCTGGCTTCGCTCTGGCCTCACTGTAACTTCATACTTTAACTTAACTCTGGCTTCGCTCTGGCCTCACTCTAACTTCATACTTTAACTTAACTCTGGCTTGGCTCTGGGTTGGCTCCGTCTAGGCTACGGCCCACCTTCGGTCCGGCTCTGGCTTCGCTCTGGCCTCACTCTAACTTCATTCTTTAACTTAACTCTGGCTTGACTCTGGCATGGATCCGGCTAGGCTACGGCCCACCTTCGGTCCGGCTCTGGCTTCGCTCTGGCCTCACTCTAACTTCATTCTTTAACTTAACTCTGGCTTGGCTCTGGCATGGATCCGGCTAGGCTACGGCTCACCTTCGGTCCGGCTCTGGCTTCGCTCTGGCCTCACTCTAACTTCATTCTTTAACTTAACTCTGGCTTGACTCTGGCATGGATCCGGCTAGTCTACGGCCCACCTTTGGTCCGGCTCTGGCTTCGCTATGGCCTCACTCTAACTTCATTCTTTAACTTAACTCTGGCTTGACTCTGGCATGGATCCGGCTAGGCTACGGCTCACCTTCGGTCCGGCTCTGGCTTCGCTCCGGCTAGGCTACGGCCTACCTTCGGTCCGGCTCTGGCTTCGCTCTGGCTTGCCTCCGGCTAGGCTATGGCCTACCTTCTGTCCGGCTCTGGCTTCGCTCTGGCTTGGCTCCGGCTAGGCTACGGCCCACCTTCGGCCCGGCTCTGGCTTCGCTCTAGCCTCACTGTAACTTCATTCTTTAACTTAACCCTGGTTTCGCTCTGGCTAGTCTACGGCCCACCTTCGGCCCGGCTCTGGCTTCGCTCTAGCCTCACTGGAACTTCATTCTTTAACTTAACCCTGGTTTCGCTCTGGCTAGGCTACGGCCCACCTTTGGTCCGGCTCTGGCTTCGCTCTAGCCTCACTGTAACTTCATTCTTTAACTTAACCCTGGTTTCGCTCTGGCTAGGCTACGGCCCACCTTCGGTCCGGCTCTGGCTTCACTCTAGCCTCACTGTAACTTCATTCTTTAACTTAACCCTGGTTTCGCTCTGGCTAGTCTACGGCCCACCTTCGGCCCGGCTCTGGCTTCGCTCTAGCCTCACTGGAACTTCATTCTTTAACTTAACCCTGGTTTCGCTCTGGCTAGTCTACGGCCCACCTTTGGTCCGGCTCTGGCTTCGCTCTGGCCTCACTCTAACTCCATTCTTTAACTTAACCCTGGCTTCTCTCTTGCTAGGCTCCGGCTAGGCTACGGCCCACCTTCGGTCCGGCTCTGGCTTCACTCTGGCCTCACACTAACTTCAGCCTCTAACTTAGCTCAGGCTTGGCTCTGGCTTGTCTCAGGCTAGGTTCCGGCCCCGCTCCGTTCCCGGTCTGGCTACACTCTGGCCTCACACTAGCTTCAATCTCTAACTTAACTCAGGCTTGGCTCTAACTTCGCTCTGGCTTCGCTCCGGTCATCACTCTGATCCCGCTCTGACTCCATTCTGGCGTCGCTCTGGATTTGCTTTGGCTTTGCTTTGACTTTACTTCGACTTTACTTAGATTAGGGTCAAACACGGATGCGGACCTTATTTGGGCATTTGGCGTTAGCTCTATCACTCAGAGGCAAGCAATCGAGAGGTTTGACTCAGGACCCCAGGATCATCAATCCCGTACCTACTGCAGTAGGCCTCTGGGGTGGGGGGAGACTATGGGAATCTGGATACGTCTGGATGATGACACTTTAAGGCAGGGACTCATGGATGGCCTCCAGTACCAAACTTGAGGGTTCAGAGATGTCGTGTTAGATCGTTACCGGCCTAACCGAGGTGATTCGTTGGGTTGACGTGCGTAAATTGTATATCCAATTTTTAATCTTCAGGAAAGATCATGTAGTGGGTTTTCTTCTCCCGTTGGACGTCAGATATTGATTGTATGTATAGCGTTTGAATTTTCATAAGTGGTGCGTATTGACTTCACTTTCGCTTATGGCTGATTGATGACATAAAGCTCTGGTGAAAATTCCTTGTAGTTCAGTGATTAATATTTTAACGATAGAGGTATATCCGCAGTAACAAATGCCACTCGCATTCGGAAAAACGTGGGATCGCAAGTGTATGTGGTTGCGCAGTGAGACCTGAGGTCGGAATGAAAACCCTCTACACTTGTTATGGACTTCTTGGCGTCTTTGTGTCCTGTCTACCTGTGACCCCGTGGCCTCCTCCGATTCTCTCAATTCATCTCTTTCTCCTGATAGTCGCAGTAGATGTGCGTATAGGTCGCAGAAAGCGAGCTGCTCTCCGAGTCTACCCTTTACCTTTATAAACATTTACGTAAATTGCTATTACAGGTGGTCTGATTCAGCCTTTATGTGTAAGAGGATGAAAATCCTGAAAGCGGTTGTTCTGTTGAAAGTTATAGTAGAACCTATAATTACTGTCGAGATTTAGAACTAATTCGAATGAAGCATTCAGTTTTACATGACAGACAAGCTCACCGAGGCTCTACAGAAACCTCCCACGGGCTGTAGAAAAAAAAAAGCACTCGATGCAATTTTTACATTGTGTATTACGTATATTTGGTTTTGACTTAAATTTTCAAATATGTATTTGTTGCGTCAGCAAACAGAAAATACGTTCGCAACTTAAAAAAGAATGCAGATTCTTTTTGTGTATGCTAGACCTGTACAATAACGTTGTAATACTTATTTCTAGATCCCTAGATTTACAGAACATGTAAAGAACACCAAAAGAGAATTAAAATGGAGCTAAGACATAAAGAATATTTCTGGATGTTTGACGCAACAAGGATTTGATTGTGGGAGGGGTTTGCCATTTTAGGTGAGTTAATTACGAAGAGGGTGCTTTTAGCAATAGTAAGTTTGTAGCTAAACATGAAACCGATGTAGCCCGCCTCGGTAGCGTGGTGGTAGCGAGGCTACCTCACATTCAAGATTTCCTGAGTTCGAATCTCGATCAGGGTGAGTTACCTGCATGAGGTTTTTTTTTTCCGGGGATTTCCCTTATCCTGAAATACGAATGTCGGGTAACTGTAAGCTCTATGTACCCAAGGCTAATTTGAGCGTCATTTCAGTCATTTCATTCATCGTCGAGGGGGGAGGGAGCTACCACTGGTAGCACCAAACCAAAATTACACAGCGCGTGCCAATCTTCTGTTTACACACTTGCTAATATACTAAAAACGAAATGAAGAAACTACAAGTAATGCAGCACCAACTCTTACGTCGTATTTAAAGAGTAAGTTCATTTGTTTAGTATTCACAATGCCTCCATGGGAGAACCACTGGACAGATAACCTCAGGTAACCTGGCTGCCGTGCGAGGGGTCCCACTTTCGATTCTCGGCTGGGGTAGGGATTTTTCTCCAACCAACATGAATTTCCCAACTTACCCAGAGCCTGGAAGTGTTTATATATATTAAATTTGCGTCCGCCCCAACGTTAAGTTATATCGGACGGTGAACGAATTGGGTGAAATGATGCTCAAATGAGTCCAGGGTCCATGCAGCTTAGAGTTACCCGACATTCGTCCTGAAGGATAAGGGAAAACCCTGGAAAAAACCTTATCTAGGTAACTCACCCTGACCGAGATTCGAACTCGGGACCTCTTGAACATGAGGCAGACATGCTACCATCTACGCTACCGAGGCGTAGGAGGAACCCAAAGTACCTGCAACCCACCATCTACGAGTTAACACCATCAAAATAGGCGATATCTTCCAAAAGGAGAACGGCCGCCGATATGACCATTGCAGTTAGAGGCGGGGTGTAAATGAAACAACGAAAATGAATACTTAAAGAAAAATAAAGCATAAAACGATACATAAGGATAGCTGTAAAATTCTGATGTATTATTTATACATACAGAGTACACTCTACTTAATCATAACCAATGAGCTTATTAATATCAATAATTTGAGGAATATAATTATTGTTATTGTTATTACTGTCGCCGATGGCATTGTTGGTTAGAGCCGCCGCAAAGCCAGCGCCGGTTATGCGTGGGCAGGAAAGAGACATATAGTGGAGCGCGAGTGGAGCGCTTGCCGAGAGAGAGAAAGATATTTATTTTTATTGTTTTTTTATTTATTATTTTTATTATTATTTTTATTATTTTATTACTGTTATTATAATTCTTATACTTGCAACGTTAAGTCATATCGGACGATGAATGGAATAGGTGAAACAATACTCAAAAAAGGCCAGGGTCCATAGAGCTTAGTTACCCGACATTCGTCTTTCAGGATAAGGGAAACCGCGGTAAAAGCTTATCCAGGTAACTCACTCTCACCAAGATTCAAACTCGGAACCCTTGAACGAGAGACAGATATGCTACCATCACGCTAACGAGGCGGGCATTATTTTGTTATTTTTCTGATGAATATTTTGTTTATTATCAGTATTATTATTTTTATTACTATAGGAATAATAATGAGAATAAATTGCATTGACTAACAACGCTTTTCCCCCCCCCTTATTCCATTTATACCCCGCCTTTAACTACTATGGTCATATCGGCGGCCGTTCTCCTTTGGAACATACCGAAGGTGTTAACCCGTTATCTTTGGTTTTTAATCTTTAGATCACGCGCACATTCACACTCTCATTCATACTTCCAGACTCAGGGGAAGATGGGGAATTATCTTGGTCCCCAACGCCGGGAATAGAACCCGGGACCCCTAGCACGGCAGGTAGGTGCTCTACCGACTGAGCTACGGGGCCAGCCCTAACAACGTTATTTACTTGCAGATTATACTTTAATTTTCTATGCTCCGTCTCTCTAGCTCTGGGTGTCTGCTTCCCTCTTATTCTGAAAGAGTTTCCATTTCCAGAAAACTTGACACATTGGATGCTTCGTTTCAACTAAAAGCAATCTACATTTCCTGTGTTTTAATTCAGATAGCACATTGTTCATTGGCTATAAAAAGAACACAAATAAATAAATACTAATACCCTGTCTTACCATTGTGGCCACCTACGTTGACACATTAATTAGTCCAAGAGTGCAGAAGGTTCCTCGTGTACTTCCAGAGCACTTAAGAGAAGTTGTCATTGAGTTTTGTCGGTGCATTTGAGTGTCACGTTATGCAATATGTCTGCCCCATGTCACTATGCATTAGGACAAGGTTATGGAGTAATGGTGTGGAAAATGATATGGGCAAAGCAATTATTGAGCCTTTCGCTCGATTCTAGTTAGATGGGGCACATTATTACTCGATTTCCTTTGAATGCCTTCTTTACATAAAGAATATTCCAGATAATAATGTCCTTTTATTATTTTATAATATTAAAAATTATAAATCATTTTACTTTCATATGGCTAATAATGAAAACGGATATCTACTTGCTGGAGTGGATGTTCCATGTATTTCTTAATTGAGTTTTCCTGTTTTCTGTTTGGTCTAGACGTTGTAACTGTGCAGAAAATGTATCTGTATTCTTATCGTCTCACATCAGCAGTAGATATGTTAATATCTCTTTTGAAAGAAGCATTGGAAGGTTTGAGAGAGGCTCATTAAATGCCAGGTATTTCTTCCACTCCAACGAGTAATAAATAGCGAAGTCACGTGCTCAACTTGATAGGATGTTCTGTTATGAAAAATTGGCACTGGTAGTTGATAAGTAGGGACCACAGGAGTGCTTAGCCTCTTTCCGCCTTCGTGGCCAGCTATTCCTTCAATTACAGCTCAGACGCCGTCTTGTCACTCGATGTTAAATCGTTCACAGAGATAATGCGAGCGTGGGTTTCAACTCTTTGCAGAAAAACTTGGAATCTCCGCCTGGGTTTGCCTAACCAGGCCTCCCTGAGTAAGATGGATGTGTCGATAAGGTTCTTATTCTGGATTTGTAATGAATAATAACAGACCTCCACGTTCCAACAGAATTATTGCTAGCCTACTTGCTTTTCTTACTGCTCTCCACAAGGCATCATTTTCGCTGGGTCTTTACCGCCACTTCAATGGGAGAACAAACCTAGCAATTTCACCTAGCAACTTCAATGGGAGAAACAACCTATTAGAAATCAAATTTGCTAACTAATTAATAGTGTACTTCAAGAATACTTGACATGCTGAAATATGTAATATCGAAAACGATAAAGCCATTACTCCCATAACACTGTCATTTAACATTTAATATGTTCAAGAGCACACTACCCATAGTACCTTTAAAAGAGCTATATCATCACACCCTTAATGTTTGATCCAGTGGCTGCTGGTGGGTTAAATTATTGATGGTGCACAAATGAAAAATAAAATACAGAGTAATAATGACTCACCTATTTATACAGATTCTCTGCTCTACTCTCCTTAGACCTGGCGAATCTATCCATAACTTTTGCGTTGAAGTCGCCGATCTTCATAACAAACTCTCTCAATTGAAAGCATTGCTAATGCTGACAATCGGTCCTGTGACATTGTGTTCCTATGGAAAGCTTTTATTCTTTTTAAAGTTGAGAAACAGCATTCTGCTCCAGCGGTAGACATTGGCATAGTTAACAGTACTCGGAGGAGTTTGACATATTCGCTGAATGTAGCACATAAATTGTTTTCCTTATTGAAGTCCATCAAGCACAAAGCGCCGGACATTCCACGAAATTCCTCTCGACTGTAAATTACAGCCAGTTCTCTACGAATTTTTGTTCCAATGATAAAAGGATAGAACCTTATTGTTTCTCTAAGGGAATCCTCTGGAAATGTCTTAGAAATTTTCTTGATGAAACAAAGTTGAGGCTACCAGATGTTCCGTGAAGCTAAATCTGTCCTTTGCTTCTCTAAGAACGTCACATACTTCAAGAGCTTCTCTTCTTTTCACATCATGATATTCTACTCTTCTCCTCTTAATTGCAGTTTCTTCGTGTTCCTCGATATCCACGCTATTTCTTACCTTGTGCACTCCCCTTTTAAATGCGTTTAGCTGGGCGATGGCAAATGTTGCATTGCATTCTCGTTTCTGCAGCTGATTGTACAAAATGTCCACATGTGGCATGATCTTGAAGAAGAAAGACAGCCAGAATAAAAAATTATAATCTTTCAAAGTGGCCATAAACCCAGAAGCCTGAACAAGTGTGGCGTTGTTGTTTAACAGAGCTCTCTTCTGAATAACCTCCATGCATTTAATTAAATTCTCCCTGTGTTCGAAAAGCAGAGCACACAGAAGCTAAGCCTGAAGGTCACGCTATAGCCGTTGCTAAGAGTAGGAGGAGCTAGGTTTATAAACCTCCATTTAAGCAATGTATAAGAAGCCCCTCTCATCTCTTCACCTTCCCGCAACCCCCTCAGTGAGCCAACATTTGGGCGAAATCTTAGGTTAACTCTTCGCTGCAAACCTGCGGCTCCTACAGCTAATCACTGTTTATTTCGACTTCTGCAGTCATGGGCAGCTACAGATGATAAGCGTAATTGAAACATGTTTGTATATAAAACAATGCAAACAAGTACAGTTTTAATGTTCAAAATGCACCTGTTGTATATTCAGAATCAGTGGGTGTAGCGCAAACCTGCAACCTTATGGAGGAATCGCCCCTGGTTTGAACAGATATCAATGTCAAGTGCCAAAACGATGCGAAGCTTATTTATGATTAATATTGATGTGTTTAAAATGATAGTTTTGTTTTGAGCTGGTATGAGTTATAGGTGGCCATGACTGTATAGAGAAGGCCACAAACAGGTGAAGATGAAGGTTAGTATCCAATCTAGATAAATGGTAAATATGATAAATTAAATAGAAAGCTAAACTTATAAAAGAAAATGGTTTTTAGGGTTTTATATTTGGAAATTAAGAAAACTGTATAATTCAAAATTAATGTATTGGCCACAGAAAAAAGTGATGTATACTATAATAAATAGCTACCACGGTAATAAGTAAAGAGTCAATAAGTGAAGAGGACAAGATAGCGTCTTTTGTTTCCTGATCGAAGAGCGAGCATACACGTGCGCTAACCATTGCATGAAGTGTACTAATTAATCATCGGTATAATGAAGTTTCGATATAGTATAACGTTATTTTCAGAAAACGAATGTTTGAAAGGCGAAGATATCACGTATGTATAAAGACAACATAAATATAAGAAAATTATTGTAATAGAATTATAATAATCAGAATTGTATGAGAATAGACATTGTGAATTGCAGAGAGCTTAAATTAAAGAAAAACTTGCAACCATATTTTTATATTTCCTTAACATTATGTTCCACAATCCAAGTATCCGAGACCACGATCAAGAGAAGATCTCATGCAAATCGGAGCTAAAAAGGGTGCCCCAAAGAGAATATTTTCATTACGAGTACATCTTCACCCCCCACCATCAACACATTTGCAGTAATACTGCTACAAATACGAGGGTCCTTCAATAAATAATAGAACTAATTTAATTGTATTTAAATAAACCACCATGGAGCGCCATGGCTGCTAGTGGTGGAAAGGTGAATCCTTCCTCTAGGAGTGCTGTGAGTGCCAGTCATGCACAATCAGTTGGAAGTTAGAGCCCGATACGAGAGGTCGCGTTTACTACACCCACCATGGAACTGAATCAGCAGTAACGTGCAACAATAATGTTTTGTGTTCTGTTATACAAAACTCCTACAGAAACGTTTGAAATGGTGCAGCAAGCATACAAGGACCAAGCTTTAGGCAAAACACAAGTCTTTGAGCGGTATGAACGTTTCAAAGTGAGTTATGAAGACCTTCAAGATTCTCCGCGCCCTGGAAGACACGTAACAGCAAAAACTGAAGCCAACATTAACACAATTGACGCAATTGTACGAGAAGATCATCGCATAAGAATTTCGCAAGATGCATACGTAATGCATTTGTCTGTTGGAAGTGTCGACGACATAATTCGATGATCTTGGCTGTCGAAAAGTTACAGCGAAATGGGTACCGCACAAGCTGATGGACGAACAGAAGGCTCACCGCGTCATGATGTGTCAAGAATGGCTCGGAAGATTACGACGGAAGCAAGACTTTCTGAATAGGGTCATCACTTGTGATGAGAGTTGGTTCCACCATAACGACCCGTTAACAAAACAGAAGAGTTGGCAGTGGAAACATTCATCGAGCCCTAAGCCTAAGAAAGCAAAAGTTCAGAAAGGTCATGCATCTCGTATTCTTTGACAAACGGGGCATTCTGTATGACCATGCTGTAACTAATCCACGCACAGTAACTGCTGCTTACTATTGTGACGTACTGAAAGGGCCACTGAAGAAAAAGATCGCCGAAAAGCGACCAGATCTCGCAAGGAGAGGATGTTTCTTGCATCAGGATAATGCCCCTCCTCATTGAGCTTATGCAACTCAAGATGTCATCGCAGAAATGGGCATTGAGATCATGCCTCATCCACATTATTCTCGCACCATGCGATTTTCACCTCTTCCCTAAAGTGAAACAGGAGCTTTCTTGTCGCCATTTTCAAAGTGATAAAGAGTTGAACAATTTGTCATGGGTATCCTGAATGAACTGTCTAAAAACTGGTTCAGTGAGTGTTTCGAACAATGGGTAAGTCGTTGGAATAATTGTATTTCATCAGAGGGAGAATACTTCTAAAGTGTGTATGTAAATTTTAGTCAAATAAAACAATTAGGTGTTAATTAAAAGATTAGTTCGGTTATTTATTGAAGGACCCTTGTAGAACCTCTAGTACACCATTCCACCATCTTCCCATCGTCGGCCATAATTGCGGTTGCATGCTGCAATGAATTAAAACAAAATATGAAATGTCTTAAAATTCACACCGAATTTGAGCCCTGCACGAGCAGCGGCTCATAAATTCTTTCACGCCAATAGATGGAAAAAACGACGATAGTAAACATCGCAAACTTGACTAAAAGCCTAGTTTTGTGTCAATCGAAGAGAAATTACCAATAGTAGCCAGCAAGAAGTATAAATCAAAATATTTTTGAACATTATACAGTGTTACGTTAAAGAAAATGTATTAAGTGTTAAGTGTCACAGAACAGCTGCATTAAATATCAGCCAAGTTAATTTGAGAGAAAGAGAAGAAAAAAGATAATGGCCTTCGCCGTTCTTATTAAATTCTTTATTAGAGATGTACAGTAAAGGCGCAAGGTTGGCCGGAGCATAACATTATCATCGCCTCTCCAGTCGGCTGCAGTTCCAGTAGGGGAGGGGTTGCAACCCCTCTCTATGGAGACAGCACTGCGGAGCCCTAGCACTCGTGGTAAAGTCTGTTTAGTTAACGCATGTGCAATTCCGAGTCAAAGTCACCTGAGCCGCCCACCTACTAATGACCGTCATAAATCTATCTCCACACTTCAGAAATGGATCACTGTGGTTGAGGACCAATAGCAACCATGATTTTCTCGAAGTGACAGTCGCATGTCTACTCCACGTGGAGTCTCAGTTGCCAAAGTTCCAACTTCCAGTTGGTCTGCTTCATTACGTGCAGAAATTCGTTGGGTGTCACAATGTGGAGACCGTAGGAGGGAAATGCAGCGGTAAATGCAAATGAAATAGTAGATAACTTTCAGTCAAGTGAAAATAATCAAAGTGAAGACAGTGTGAATTACTGGGCCGAGTTATATTACTGGAAAAGCCTAAAAAAACCAGTTATAACGGGAACTGTTTCTAAGCAAATTCAAGCGCTTGTTTTGAACACACATAAATATGTGCTGACAAATAATCTTGGTAAGAGGTCATGCAATAAACCTGATGATAAATTCTGGGCATTCATAGAAATATAGTGAGAAATATTGTGACGAAAGGAATACCAAAGACGCTGATCAAGTGTGAAAACAAAAGGAAACGTTTCTCTAAAGTAGATAATTTCACATGCGATTTTATTCGTCAAAAAAATTATAGATTCTATGCAAAAAAGAGAGCGCCCACCTTAGACGAATTGGTTGCACATTTACAAGAAATTTGTGATTTTCCTTATGGGCACTGCACTTTACGCGACCTCCTAAAGGAGCTGGGTTTCAAATACTGCACTTTGAATAAGATAAGGGTTATTATGGAATCCAGTAGACTTGTAGCATGTCAAATCTAAGGAAGTTTTGCAGTAATGGACATAAGATAATTTATTTAGACGAAACCTCGTACGACACCCATGACGTATCTAGAAAGGTGGCAACCTTGCAGAACGGTCTGGGAGAAGGAGGGTCGGGGGTTGTAAAACGATTATAAGGGTTCGTCAAAGGCAGAAGCCGACGTGCACACGCGTTAACTAAACAGACTTTACCTCTGACGTTGCTAGAAGTACGTCGAACCGAATTTACGATCCCCACCTCTATGGGAGCTATTTGGATTGGGTTAGTCTCGACGTGTTCCCGCCACGCACGGGTATTGGGTAAGTCTGGCTGGTTTGGCCACCCAGGAGAGGTTGAGGTACCAGCCTGCTGAGCAAGTGGTACTGGAACATCAACAGCCTTTCGAGGCTTTCTGGAGTATTCTGGGATGGGTTGACGCATGCAAGTGCGGTCAAATATCTCGCGCAACCGGGAAAGTATTATCAACTATTTCACAGTTAGAGTTTCTATTCGTGATTTTGTTTACATTACTTTCTTTAAATATTTCAAACGACTTATCTCTAGTAGTAATCTTCAGGTATTTTTCTGCCCACCTCGATAGCGTGTCTGCCTCATGCTCAAGCGGTCTCAATTTCGAATCTGTCAGGTTTAGTTCCCTGGGAGACTTTTCCGGTGTTTTCCCTTATCCTAAAAGACGAATGTCGGGTAACTCTAAGTTCTACGGACCCTGGACTCATTTGAGCATAATTTCACCCATTCCATTCATCGTCTGATATGACTTAACGTTGGAGGACGTAAATTAACAAACAAACAAAAATTGAATTTTTCATTAGTGTTTGTTTAACTTATGCAGAAAGGCATTAACTTAAAATAATCTTTTATGCTATTAACTTCAGGTATGCTCCCTATAACGGCATTTAATTAGATATGCAACTTTAAGTAAAGCTGTCTTGACCTCCATATATTGCAAACTTATCGCAACGAACGCTCTGTCTGCAGCCTTTTGAGGAAAGAATCAATTAAACTAGGAGCTAATATATTACAGTTCTCTTGGAATTTTGTATTTAGTGCGACCACTCTGTTCGGTTGTTAATTAAACCTCTTATGTTTCTAACAGTCATATATTGCATAAAGCAACTAGTTGGTACACTATATGTAAAATTAAAATCTAAGCCCTTTTAAGGAATCTTACTTTGAATAGACATATCTGGAAAAATGCACATTGGAATAGTGTTCCAAAATGATGTATATATTCTCTGACCAGAAGCGCTGTTCGACAAAGAACGATCATAACTTTTTACGGTCATAATTTTTCGCACAAAAATTCAAACTTATTACACTCTGTTACCTTAATGTGAAACAAACACGGCATAGTAGTTTCATTGTTGGTACTCCTGGTTCCCACCTGTGAGAACCAGGAAAGTTCAGACATGTTCAGTATCGCCTACCGCTGTAATGGAAGTAACACCCGAGAAAAAACATGCTGCTTTGAAATTTTTCGTCTCAACAAATCTTTAGTTGAGGCCTATACAATGTTACAGGAGGCCTATGGAGAGACTGTTCTTCCCTACAGCATAGCTCAAAGGTGGTTTAAAATGTTTAAAGGGGGAGACAATTAATTTAAAAGGAAGGTGGACCTGGTGCTCCAGTTACTGCTGTTACGGAAGAAAACATCAACATTGCTGCTTTCATTGTGGGAGAGGATCCAAGAAGTACCTTAAGATCACTTTTTGAATTACTGAACATTTTATTGGCTGCCACCCACAGGTTGGTGACAAACATTACACATAAGACGTGTTTGTGCGCGATGGGTTCCAAGACTGTTGATTCCCGAACTAAAGGATATTCGCAAGCAGGTCTGTATGCAGTTAAAGTTGATGTTAGAGGAAGATCCGGAGTTTTCTTTGAAACGTAATCACTGCTGATGCAACTTGGTTACATCATTTTAATCCTGAGAGCAAACAGCAAAGCTCAGTGTGGAAATGTCCTTCATCACCAACCCCTAAAACAGCAAAAGTGATTGCTTCTGCTGGGAAAGTTTTGGTCATGTCATTCTTTGATTCATGGAATGGTTTATCAGCATGTTGTACCTGCACACACACATGGACAATACTACAGGGATGTCCTAAAGATATTGCAAGTACATATCAGGAGCAAAAGACCATATTTCCGTGAAGCAGGCTGGATGCTGAACCATGATAATACGCGGCCGCCCATTGCAAATGTTGTTGCTGAATATCTTGCAAAAATGAACGTGAAGTGCATCCCTCACCCTCACTATATTAAGGATTTAGCGCCATGTGACTTTTTTTCTATTCCCTAACTTGAAGAAATGCCTTCGTGGGAGGCATTATCAATCATCAGAAACGGGGTGAAGGCTGCGGAGGCAATTTTGAAGGATCTCTCAAAAAATGGTTTCCAGCATGTCTTTGAAGACTGGCAGAAACGCTGGGACAAGTGCATCGCATTCAGGGAAGACTATTTTGAGAAGGAGCATTAAAATAATGAGGATGAGTAAAGGTACGTTGTGAAAAAGAAATCGTGATCAGTCTTTATTGTACAGCCTTTGTATATCTGTTTAGTACGAGATACTTTGAATTAAAGCCTTTATAAGTGATAATACATTTTTGACCCAGAACAAGCAGTTTTATCAAAGAATTTTTAAAGTAATGCATGCTATGTTCCTTGCACAGAGAGGACGATGTCACAGAAAATAATCTCAGAGTTTATAACTCAATATTGGGACGAAACTGTGGGTTCTACTAACAGCTGCACATTTAGAGAAATATGCAAAATAGAACAAACATTACTGCAGGAATATCTTATGTCTTTCAAGTTAATCATTTAACTGTCAATAGTGTATGCCAGCAAAACATCCTACACGTACAAGATAAGCTATAATTATCTTTTTCCTGCAGAACTAACGTATGTTGGAAATGTGCTTTAAACCCTCTGGCCTCTGTAGTCATGACAACATATGCTTTATGCCAACTTTCCTGTAGACTATTTGGTATGCAGTCTTTAATGCACCTGTCATCTGCATCAGAATTATTCAAATGTGAATATGTTTGATGTATTCAGTGTGATTTAAGTTCTCCAAATACGTGAATGCATTTCCATTACCTCACCTCTTCTAGTAATGACTCAATCCCGTATTTAGGTCCTATCCAATCTTCGAGTTGTCAACAGAGGAAAAATTAATGTTGTGCTATTTACATTTCCTCTGTATGCTTAGATTGCGAATAAAATGTCGAGTTTTAACATAAATAACCCTAAACAGAACGAAATGCATCCAAAAATCAAACTCACATTTATTTTAAATGTACCAAGAAAAGAATTCACTGGAAATTATTAAAGCTTCAGTATAAAGTGAACTAGCCCGCCTCGGTATCGTAGATGGCAGCATGTTCAAGAGGTCCCGAGTTCGAATTTCGGTCAGGGTGAGTTACTTGGATAAGGATTTTCCGAGGTTTTCCCTTATCCTAAAAGACGAATGTGGGGTAACTCCAAGCTCCATGGACCCTGGGTCTATTTTAGCATAATTTCACCCATTTCCTTCACAGTCCAATGTGACTTAAGAAGTTAAAGGTCGTAAATTGCAACAGCAAAATGTGAACGAGATTAAGAAACAACTGAAGGTAAACCTGTGATTAAGTAGATAGAAACGGAAAAAAAAAGAATGTGTTTGACAATAAAGGGAGTCTCAAATTATAAAAGTTTTATATGAATGTTAAAGTGTTCAAATATGATTTAAACAAAAGATTATGTGAATTACCTAATACCGTAATGAAAATTGGGTTCACAAAAGATGACGTGAACCAACGAGAAATTATCGAATTGCCATAGCAACGACAAATTCAATACCCAATAAAATAATAAAAGAATTAGTGATAAAAGAAAGATAGTAGAAAGAAGTTTACTTGAATAAAATATTTCTACAATATAAACTCCTGTTCTTGCACAAACTAAGAAAATAATCTTCTTATATTAGGTATAAGTGTTCACAAAAATAGGGATAAAAAAGTTGCAGATTAGCCAGGGTTAGCTGTACATGGACGTCTTCCAGATAAGAAGCAACACCTTATCAGTGTGACTGAACTCGTTTTCAAGTTAATATTGTGAAGGAAACCGATGTTTATAAAGTTATTTATAAATTTGTTATAACTCGCTTGTATTTGTTATAACACTTGGATTAAAATTTAGAATATTTAAAATATGAACGTTTTTTCAGGTTCATTTATTAAACTAGTTGCAATTCTCTAGGTAAGGGGTATTCATGTTTGGATTGCAGAAGCCATGTCATATATCAAAAGCAATTGCTCATCCTCAGCCTCCGGATCTGAGCAAAAGCTCGGATTAAGACACTGGCGCGATGCGAAACATAGGCACCATTCTCGAGGATAGGACGTAGCTGTTGAGGAACAGCAGCATCCCATCCCAGAGAACTCAGCAGGGTACAGAATTGCATTTCATTCCATCTGAAATTTTGTTTCAAATGGCTTCCCAAATTGGGGCTTAGAGATAACCCACATGGAGACCATCTCATATCATCAATCCATTTCATTTGAAATCCTGTTCCAGACTGTATTCCAGAAGTTGTTTAAAAAAAAAAAATTACAAAATAAAGACTACATATAAATATAAGTCTCATTATGGAAATACATGCTCCACTGTATTCACAGCAATACATATTAACAGAACTTCACACGATCTACTTTAATCAGATTCTAGCAGTATGGTAATCCCCTTAGAACCTCTCGTTAAATAAGCCATTAACCAAAGAAGTGCAAAATATGTGCAATCAAATTACACTGGGCAATAATGAAAATGGTTCGGGCTTAAAATTAGTGAATTTAATGTATTTCCATTTGCTGAATTCAACAATCACCATAAAAATTATGGATTAGCTGCTGTTTTGAATATTCAATTTAATAAAGTTCAAATCAAATTTATTCATCCTTTAAAACCAAATCTGTAAATAGTAGCTTGATATAGAATGTCAGTAAATTTACACTTAATAATACAAAGTTAAACATTAAATATACCTAACCTACATTCAACTATCATGTAATACAAATTGGATATAATGATAAATTAGAGAAATGAACAAGCTAAGTAAATTCATGTTTTATTATTATCTGGATTTGTTAAATTGCAGCTATTCGTTTGCTGTGTAAAAGCAGTGCTCCTGCAGGAAAATGACATTTTATTTTTTTAGAGTTAAGATTTTAAATTTGGGGGAAGTTTTTTGGGAGTTGGCACATCTTTCAAATAACATCAGAGATATATTTTGGAAATTAAGTGATGCAAAAGTTAAGGAAGGCATTTTTGTCGGACCAAAAATAAGAGAACTTGTAAAGGATCCTGCATTTAACCAAATTTTGGAGGGGAAAGAAAAGGAAGCTTGGGAAGCCTTCAAGGACGTTGTTCATGGAGTTTTAGGCAACAAAAGAGATAACTACAAGCATTTGGTGACAGTGCCACTGCAAAAATACCGTAACCTTGGAGGCAACAGGTCCCTTAAGATCCATTTTCTCCACTCCCACCTAGACCTTTTCCCTCCTAGTTGTGGAGCTGTTAGTATTGAACAAGGGGAGAGATTCCATCAGGACATTTCTGTTATAGAACAAAGATATCAGGACCGTTGGAGTGAATTAATGCTTGAGGATTACTGTTGGTCTTTGTATAGGGATTCTGCGGAACTCCATCACAAGAGGCAAGCTAAAAGACGACGAAGTCAATAGGCCACCACATGATTCTCTTCAGACACGACTATCTGCGAAGTATTTTTCCAGCAATTTAGAACTCTTAGCATGTAATTACCAGTTAAAAAATTCAAATACACTTTCATTGTTGTTAGCATGTATGTAATTAAAATGTATCCTTTTCTCTCAATCCGTTAATATGTAATACTTCCAACTTGTGTATATCACAGAAACTAGAGCTAATAAAATGTTTCATTGTCATATTTGATTTTCTTAACCCAAACTTAGTAGGATTTGCCTCATGAAGTGCTCGAAATATTGAAAAATTATTTTTTGTTGCCCAGTGTTTTTCAAGTTACACAAATGTATATGAGGATGCCCATTCAACAATTTATAGGGAATAATGAAAAGGAACCTGAAGCTACGAGGACTGCTACAGATTTTACTCTCTAGATTAGGTACAGGCCACATCAAATTAACATGCGATTGTTTACCAGGCATGAATCTCCGAATGAGGACATTGGAACAAAAGAGCAACAGCAAAACATACTATAAGCGAATATGCCCACTACTCTAACTGCAGTTTCAAAAACTACTGCATTGGAAGAACCAACAAAATTTCCAAAATTATTTAAGTTCCTAGGGGATTATGAAATACTTACTTTGCTCTTTATGTTTATTCAAAGTTATTAAAACGCTTGTATATACTTACATTTAAAATTTATATCAATATGTTGTAATATTGAAGTACTAGGATGCCAATTTAAGAAAAATAAATTACGAAAAAGTAATAACTTTTGATCTCAACTTTATTAGTTTTATATTCTCATGACGTAAATATAAATAAAATTGGACAATGTTGATTTGGGATGATTAGACATAGGTTTCAATTTGAAGGGAAGATGTTAGGTGACTCCTGCATTACGTAACCTACTTCACTGCAAACTCAACAATAACCTATTCGCAATAATACATAACAGACTAAATAATCACAAAGCAGCATGCGAGTGTGAAACGGTTTCAGGACACAAATTACCTAAAATTGACAATAGGATTTGCCATGAAATCACTACACATTTGCACTTAAGAGAATAGCGTAATTCAGAAATTTAACATGACATTATTAAATTATAGATGAGTCGTATTTATTACAAATTACGTACCTATAATTAGGACGTGTTTCGCGAACTATCGTTCGCATCATCGGCTCTAATGCGACTAAAGCTTGATCCAGTGGTGAGAATAGTTCTGAAGTTGCTGCTGCCATCTGTTGAATTCGTGATAAATTTAAATATGGGGTTCTTTTCTGGGGGATTTCAAACTTCATTAGTTGGTTTTTATTTTTTCTATGTATATTCTCTCCCATATGACGAGTTCACTGTGTTTTTGTACTATTTTAGTAATTTAGTGCTATCTTCAATTTCGTGATTTTCAGACCAGAAATGAGCTGTTATTGTGGACTAATCAATATTTCTGTATCTTAGGTGCCTAAAATGTTCTTTCTAGTGCCCATGTTTCTTTTTGTCCTCCCTATGTAAATTTGTTCAGCCTTTACACTTAATCTTGTAAATGCCTGACTTTTCTTCTGGTTTTATCTTATCGGCATTATTACTGTTAAGTAGGTTTTTAATGATGCAATTGTTTTTGGTGTCAATGTTATATTGTATTTCTTGAATACTTTTTGAAACTTTTTTGTGGCCCAGGGGTGGTAAGTAAATTTAGCAAATCTAATTTCTTGTTTTATTGGTGAAAGAGCTGTGATCTGTTTTAATCTTTTTCGAAGTTTGAATGATTTTAGCTTTTTATCTACAAGGCTTTTTCCATGTCCATTTTTAATTGCAGTTTTTAAGATTTGATGGTATTCTTTTTTATATTCTTGATAGCTGAGGGGTAGATTTACTAATCTGTGTGTGAGACTGTTGATGGTGGCATGTTTGTATGGAATTGGGTTGAAACTATTTGCTTTGATGTAATTATCTGTGTGTGTTGCTTTTCTATGGATACCAAATTCTAGTTTTTCATTGCCTTTTGTGATATTAAGGACCAAAAGGGTAGAGTACAATCCTCTTCAGTTTCTACTGTTAATTGTATGCTGGGTTCTTGAAGGTTGAGTAGTTTCAAAGCATCATTTATTTGTAGTGTACTATTGCAAAGATTCGTCTACGTATCTGTACCATGTTTTAAAAATATGAGGGAAGGCTTTAGTTATGTGTTTCGAAAAAGCTCATGTATAAATTGGCCAAAAATGGTGACAGCGGGCTTCCCATAGCCAGTCCTGAAATTTGTTTATGTTATTTTCCATCGAAAACAAAATAATTTTTGCGTATACATATTTCAGTCATTGCCGAATATTATTCTATTATATTGACATCTAGGTTAATAGAAGTTAGCCATTTCTTAAGTTGAATCAAAGGTTTGTCTATTGGAATGCTAGGGAAGAGGAAGCAGACATCAAATAATACTGAAGTGTGTTGAGGGTTTAGTTTAAGATTTTGAATTGCTCCTACCAGGTCTAAAGAGCTTTTTTATGCTCAGAGTATTGAATCGTGGAAAAGACTGAACTTTTTTGGACAGCCATTTTGCCAGAAGATAAATAGGAGTGTTGACATTATTTACAATGGGTCTCATGGGTATGTTGGGTTTGTGTATTTTAGGCAATCCATATAATCTTGCAATGTTAGGGTTGTCCGGTTCGATAGTTTTTTGCTCTGCAATTGTTAAAATTTTACTATTATTGATGGTTTTCTTTTTTTACCATCTTGTATGCGTTGGTTGAGTGGATTTGAATATATTTCTTTGAATTCGTTTTGTTTCGGTAATGACTGAAATATGTATACACCAAAATTATTTTGTTTTCGATGGAAAATATTATAAACAAATTTCAGGACTGGCTATGGGAAACCCGCGATCACCATTTTTTGATCAATTTATACATGAGCTTTTTCGAAACTCATATAACTAAAGCCTTTCCTCATACTTTTAAAATATGTTACAGATACGTAGACGACATCTTTGCAATAGTACACTACAAACAAATAGATGATGCTTTGAAACTACTCAACCTTCAAGAACCCAGCATACAATTCACAGTAGAAACTGAAGAGGACTGTATTCTACCTTTTTTTGGACATTAAAATAACAAAAAACAATGAAAAACTAGAATTTTGTATTCATAGAAAAGCAGCACGCACAGATAATTGCATCAAAGCAAATAGTTTCAACCCAATTCCACACAAACATGCCACCATCAACAGTCTCACACACAGATTAGTAAATCTACCCCTCAGCCAGCAAGAATATAAAAAATAATACCATCAAATTTGAAAGCTGCAATTAAAACTGAATATGGAAAAAGCCTTGTAGATAAAAAGCTAAAATCATTCAAACTTCAAAAGAGATTAAAACAGATCACAGCTCTTTCACCAATAAAACAAGAAATTAGATTTACTAAATGTACTTACCACCCCTGGGCCACAAAATGTTCCAAAAAATATTAAAAAAAACAATATAGCATTGGCACCAAAAACAATTACATTATTTACAAGATTAACTGTAAATACTGTGAAAAAGTTTACATAGGGAGGACAGAAAGAAACATAGGCACTGGAGAGAAAGAACACTTTAGGCACTTAAGATACAAAAATACTGATAAGTCCGCAATAGCAGCTCATTTCTGGTCTGAAAATCATGAAATTGAAGATAGCACCAAATTATTAAAATACGTAAAAAAACACAGTGAACTCGTCATATGAGAGAGAATATACGTAGAAAAACATAAAAACCAACTAATGAACTTCGAAATCCCACCAGAAGAGAAACCCACATTTAAATTTATCACAAAATCAACAGATGGTAGCAGTAACTCCAGAACTACCCACACCATTGGATCAAGCTTTAGTCGCATTAGAGCCGACGATGCGAACAATTTTTCGCGAAACATGTGTTCAATATATGTAAGTAGGTAAGTGAAGCTGATGTGTAATAAATACGACTCATCTATAATTTAATAATTATTTCGCTTCACTGTGGTGTTCCAATACAGTTAAATTTCGTTAACATGACATTTATATGCAGTTCTAACTTATCAAAATGCCTTTCACTGGTAAGTGAACAAATGGTTGTGTTAACTTCAGTGCCTGTCATTAATGATAGGTCTATATTGATGTGAATTTTGAAGTTGAATGCCTATTGCCCGCCTGTAGTATTTTAGCGCCTATTGCAAGAGCTACAATGAGTGCCAACTTCATTTGTACACTCTAGCGATGAAAGTGTCACTGTTAGTGTGAATTTGGCAATTTTTCTGCTAAATGCATAGGTATTTTGAACCGTTTTAAAGTTGATTTAGTTGTTCTCTAAGAAATGGCAACAGCACGGACTAAAGTTATTTTTATCAATTTTTTATGACAAAGTATGTTTGTTGCGAGTTGTGTTTGTCCTGTAAGACAAAGCTATTAAGTTTTTGTTAAATTGTTAATAATCCCTTCTTGTATCTATTTATACTCTCTCAGATAGACACCACTTCAGTTTTTTCATTAAAGGAAACCTGACTACGGTTTTTCATTTAGTCCATAGACTGGGGCTCGTAAAATTTAAAATGTGATAGTGACACGTGAGAATTTATGGACCTCTAAGGAGAAAGTTGAGTTAAAACAGCGATTATCATCAGGTATTAGTGATGTAGAAAGAAGAGGTACTTATATTGCAGTAAATTCTGAATGGCATCCCAACTTAACCCCACCATATAGTACATTTGTTTATCTCATTTCTGTTGTACCTGTTTAGATTTTGGTTGTTTCTCGAACACGATGTCAGGGGACCATGTTGTGCTCCATCAGGTGAGATAGTATCGACGCTAATGGGCCGAGGTTGTCACTGTCAAATGGTGAAAAACTTAGAAAACATAAGGAAGGTCTAGTAAAACCCAGCCCAGTAGGAGGGAATCAGGATTACCCTGGCCCCAGTCAGACTGACGACTATACAACTGCCCGACCTTCTGGAGTCTCCACCCATATCTCCGGAAACACCCTTCAGTAATACGGCAAGCTTATGTTTACTTCAGAAAATCTGCAACGTCATTAAGTGTGGTTAAACCCTCTGGGATTCATGGTCCAATTGGAGGGGCGCTTGAGGAATTTTGCGTGGCGCCGTGAACGAGCAGATTCTTATCGTCCTCCATCAGTCATTTATTGCTAAATATACTCTTATCCTTGTCGCCCTGCAATTTTCACTAAAACAAAACACGTGCGCATACGTGCGTATTGTTTTATGCACTTTTAATGTGTAAACATTCATATTTCACATGTTTTAATTGTAACATTCAACATACTTCGCAGTACTTTACCATTTTCTTTCACTGAATTGGATTTTTACCATGTATGCAGAAAATAAAGAATACTAAGAGCTAAAAGTAAGTCATGGATGGCCTATAAAATATCAACATCCATGGATTTGCCCACCTCGGTAGCGTGGTCGTAGCGAGTCTGCCTCACGTTCAAGAGGTTCGGAGTTCGAATTTTGGTCAGGGCGAGTTGCCTGGATAACGTTTTTTCCGGGGTTTTCTCTTATCGTGAAAGACGAATGTCGGCTAAATCTAAGCTCTATGGACCCTGGGCTCATTTGAGCATCATTTCAACCATTCCATTCATCGTTTGATATGACTTAACGTTAGAGGATATAATCTTAGCAAAAAAAAAAAAAAAAAAAAAAAAAAAAAAAAAAAAAAAATCGATGGATTTTAGCGCGAGAGATCCAGAATGCAAATCTTTATGGTATGTTTACAGTTGGCTAAGCATTGCTAAAGGCTTTGACTAGCTACCCTTCCGGGAAGTTCGCCATAAAATCTGGTAAATTGTGGACCATGACGCTGATGTGTCTTCAATAAAAGATGGTGGAAAATAAATGAGTGGAAATTAATTATTCTTTCACACTGGCCGTGTGTAGGCTAAATTGTGGAAACATAGAGTCAGACTGAAAAATTCAATGCCATAGCCGGGATTTGAACCACGGATCTTCTGGTTTCCGTCCAGTCGCTCTTAACCTTTGAGCTACCATGGCCAACGCACCGTCCTGACATTAAATTCTCCAGTTGACTCGTATATTTCCCCGGTAGACCACTAGGGGCTGTCGCATCCGAGATACACCGTTTGTGGCGACTTACTATTGTAAGTACTTAAGTCCCAGGCTTCATCGTTTAACTCTTATTATTTTAGTTAATTGATGGAAATTATTCATTTCTCCACACTAGCCGTATATAGGCTAAGATGAAGCCTGGGACTCAAGTACTTACAATAGCAAGTCGCCACAAATGGCGTATCTCGGCTGCGAGAGCCCCTAGTGGTCTACCAGGGAAATATACGAGTCAACTGGAGAATTTAATGTCAGGACGGTGCGTTGGCCCTGGTAGCTCAAAGGTTAAGAGCGACTGGACGGAAACCAGATCTGTGGTTCAAATCCCGGCCATGGCATTGAATTTTTCATGTTGACTCTATCCATCAAACATCTTAGCCTATATACGGCTAGGGTGGAGAAATGATTAATTTCCATCAATTAACTAAAAGGCGTTATAGGTAAAATTTTATATTAATCTAATTTTCAATATTCACCAAATAGATTAAATTACTAAATAATTTCAAATAATTGCAAGCTGTTTTAAATTTGATACAAGCACTCCTAAAATTTCAAGTATGCAAACTAAGGCTGTGGCATACACAATATTTTGAACAGTGGAAACCACTGTTTATCCTTGCTTCTAAAATTTATAATACCTATTATGTACATTATTTAGTAAATACACATATTTTCTTTCAAAAACAATTGCAAAATATTAATTTATTTCAAATTGTCATGCAGGAAACTTTATAGGGAAGCATCAAAAGCGTGGAAGAGTTCGCCAACTCAGCAAAGAAATAAATATTTTTTTTTTTTAAAAAAATCCTGAATTATTTTATTATTCGAACAACTCTGACGAAGTCTGCAAAGATTTCCGGATATGTAACAAATAGTTTGATGTAAAAAGGTGGTTTATCACAAATTGTCACGACGTGCATTTCAAATTCGACTACAGTGTTTGAAAATCCCATGACCATTATGGGATAAATCTCCCTCATAACTAACCCGATATACCTACATGATAATGATATGAATCATTTATGTACTCGTGTTTCATTCAATATTGATTAAAATATAATTATATATGTAGGGTGTCAGTTTAGTTTCAACATAACAAATGTTCTGAAGAAAAACTCGGCAGAAGTGCAGTAATGACATTCAATTGTTCGTTATAGTTCATTACAACTGTTATATATGCTAAGCACTCAACTCGTGCTGGCGGTAATTTTGCAAATGCTACATGTCATATAATTGTGCGTGCTTATTATAACCTCCCTCATGTAATAAATTTAATACCTTCTGCTCTAACTGCCCGCCTCGGTAGCGTAGATGGTAGCATGTCTGCCTCACGTTCAAGAAGTCCCGAGTTCGAATCTCGGTCAGGGTGAGTTACCTGAGTAAGGTATTTCCGGGGTTTTCCCTTATCCTGCAAGACGAATGTCGGGTACCTCTAAGCTCCATGGACCCCGGAGTCATTTGAGTATCATTTCACCAATTTCATTCACCGCCAGATATGACTCAACGTTGGAGGACATAAATTACAAACAAAACAAACAGAAAAATTCTGCTTGAAATTAAACTGCGTCTACAACTACCTTTTTAAATGCTTATCTTTATTAATAAACCCTTCTCCTCCAAAAAGCTTAATGCTGCATGTGAAGGATCAAATAATGTCAACAACTTTATCAACTTCTACAATTTTTAACTTTTATCCTTTTCTTATCCATTGGTTGCAGTGGCGGCTGGTGGGTTAAATTATTGGTGGTGCACAAATGAAAAATAAAATACAGAGTAGTAATGACTCACCTATTTATACAGATTCTCTGCTTTACTCTCCTTAGACCTGGCGAATCTATCGATATCTTTTGCGTTGAAGTCGCTGATCTTCATAACAAAATCTCTCTCAATTGAAAGCATTGCTAATGCTGTCAATTGGTCCTGTGACTTTATTGAAGTCCATCAAGCACAAAGCGCCGGACATTTCACGAAATTCCTCTCGACTCTAAATTACAGTCAGTTCTCTACGAATTTTTGTTCCAATGATAAAAGGATAGAACCTTATTGTTTCTCTAAGGGAATCCTCTGGAAATGTCTTAGAAATTTTCTTGATGAAACAAAGTTAAGGCTACTAGATGCCCCGTGAAGCTAAATCTGTCCTTTGCTTCACTAAGAATGTCACATACTTCAAGAGCTTCTCTTCTTTTCACATCATGATCTTCTATTCTTCTCCTCTTAATTGCAGTTTCTTCGTGTTCCTCGATATCCAAGCTATTTCTTACCTTTTGCACTTCCCTTTTAAATGCGTTTAGCTGGGCGATGGCAAATGTTGCATTACAGTCTCGTTTCTGCAGCTGATTGTAGAAAATGTCCACATGTGGCATGATCTTGTAGAAGAAAGACAGCCAGAATACAAAATTATAATCTTTCAAAGTGGCCATAAACCCAGAAGCCTGAACAAGTGTGCCGCTTTTGTTTAACAGAGCTCTCTTCTGAATAACCTCCATGCATTTAATTAAATTCTCCCTGTGAGAGCACAAAGCAGAGCACACAGAAGCTAAGCATGAAGGTCACGTTATAGTCGTTGTTAAGAGTAGGAGGAGCTAGGTTTATAAACCTCCATTTAAGCAGTGTATAAGAAGCCCCGCCCATCTCTTCACCTTCCTGCAACCCCCTCAGAAAACCTACATTTGGGTGAAATCTTAGGTTAACTCTTCGCTGCAAACCTGCGGCTCCTACAGCTAATCACTGTTTATTTCGACTTCTGCGGTCATGGGCAGCTACAGACGATAAGCGTAATTGAAACATGTTTGTATATAAAACAATGCACACAAGTACAGCTTTAATGTGCAAAATGCACCTGTTGTATATTTAGAATCAGTGGGTGTAGCGCAAACCTACAACGTTATGGAGGAACCGCCCCTGATTGGTTGATGTTTAAGTGTGGAGGTTTCATGAAAATGGAGGATTTGCAAATACGAGGAGCGATTAAACACTAAAATGTCAAAGGTTTAACGCCAAAAGAAATTCAGGAGGAAATGCACAGTACATTGAAAGGCTCTGCACCTTCATATTGTCGCGAACTCGTTATCTACGATAGCGCGGCTACTGTACACAAAGAGCCGGCAAATAAAGATAGCTGAGATAAAGGACTTGCCGGTACAGATAGGTTTTCACGCTTCTGGAAGGTTCGGGCTTCGTCATTCGATGTCTTGTTATTCCAGAAACATCTAGTGATTGCACGGAACAGCCGGCTTCTTGTTTGTCCCAGAAATCTCTCGAATTTATGAATGAGAGATTTTGACACGCCAGCGGACAGTTGTAAAACAAGAGTCATGGAGTCGTAAGCAGTAAACAGCTGTAGTGTGTTGTAACGAGAGATGATGTATCAAAACGCTGTTTGTCATTGTCATCGACCTTGGTAGATACTGTTGTGTATGTAACGTAGTGTTACGTGAGAATTGAACAGAGTATTGCTACGGAAATAAAGAACATTTGGAATATGTGCAACTCGGCCTTTTAATTCTACGAACCCACAATGTCACAATATGCAATGATTGAAATTTGGGTTGTAGAGTTTAAAATGGGACGTACGAGCACTAGTGATGAGCTTCGCTTTGGACTCCGTGTGAAAGTCAACTCCAGAGATGATTGAAAAAAAAAAAATCTTTGTTGAGTACTAAGACTACAGATTAAAGTAATTTTAATAACACAGGCTGTAAACTTATCAAAAGAACATGCAAGTAATATTTTAAGTTATGTTTTGGACTTTCAAGAAGTCTGTGCAAGATGGGTGCCGGTTTGACACCTGATCAAAAGTCGACATGAAAAATTCAATGTTACGGCCGCGATTTGAACCACGGATCTACTGGTTTCCGTGCAGTCGCTCTTACCCATTGAGCTACTATGGCCAATTTGCCGTCATGACATTAAATGCTTCAACTGACTCATATTTTCCCGGTAAACCACTAGGGGCTCTCGTAGCCGAGATACACCGTTTGTGGCGACTTGCTGTTGTAAGTACTTGAGTCCCAGGCTACATCATTTAACTTTTATTATTTTAGAAAGGGTATTAAAAATTCAATGCCATAGCCGGGATTAGAACCACAGATCATCTGTTCTGTGCAGTCGCTCTAAACCATTGAGCTACTATGGCCAACGTGCCAGCATGACATTATATTCTCCAACTGACTCGTGTTTTTCCCGGTAAACCACTAGGAGTTCTCATAAACACATGAGACAACTACCTTAATGACGACTTACTATGCTGTAAGTACTTTAAGGCCCGGGCTTTATATTTCGGACCACTATTAGGTCAATTAATGGAGATTAATTGTTCTTTCACACTAGCCGTTTTAGGGCGCATTATGAAAGGGTAGAGCCAGACGGAGACCAGAAGATCCGTGGTTCAAATCCCGGCTATGGCATTGAATTTTTCAGTCTGGCTCTACCCTCTCAGAATGCGTCCTACATACGGCTAGTGTGAAAGAACAATTAATTAATTTCGATACAGTCTACATGAAAAATTCAATGCCATGGCCAGGAGTTGAACTACGGATCTAATGGTTTCCGTCCAGTCGCTCTTACCCATTCAGCTACCATGATGAAGCCTGGGACTCAAGTACTTACGATAGTAAGTTGCAACAAACGGTGTATCTCGGATACGAGAAACCCCAGTGTTTTGCCGGGGAAATATGAATCAATTGCAGAATTTAATGTCAGCTTGCCTCTTGTGATGGAGTTCCGCAGAATCTCTATACAAAGACCAACAGTAATCCACAAGCATTACTTCATTCCAACGGCCCTGATATCTTTGTTCCATAACAGAAATGTCCTGATGGAATCTCTTCCCATGTTCATTACTAACAGCTCCACAACTAGGAGGGAAAAAGTCTAGGTGGGAGTGGAGAAAATGGATCTTAAGGGACATGTTGCATCCAAGGTTACGATATTTTTGCAGGAGCACTGCCACCAAATGCGTGTAGTTGTCATCTCCTTTGTTGCCTAAAAATCCAGAATCAACACCCTTGAAGGCTTCCCGAGCTTCCTTTTCTTTCCCTTGGTCAAATACAGGATCCTTTACAAGTTCTCTTATTTGTGGTCCACAAAACTGCCTTCCTTAACGTTTGCATCACTTAATTTCCAAAATTTCCCTCTGATTGTGTTTTGTTGTTTGACAGGTGTGCCAACTCCCCCAAAACAGTTCCCCCAAATTTAAAATCTCCACTCTAAAAATGAAATGTCACTTTATCTTCAAGACAAGAGCTAGTCTATCGTTTTTATGGTGAGTTTTGAATTCAGCAGATGAAAATACATGCAAATTCACTGTTTTTATGCCCGAAACATTTTCATTGACGCCCGGTGATATTACACAAGTATGAGGTATATCGTACACTTATTTTAAAGCTTACAAAAGTTATTATACTACTTAATATAAGAACAGCACATTTTGATACATCTGTGTGACCTTGGCTCTCCAGAAATTTTAGATCAAAGTAATAAAACATTTCTGTCGTGAAATATTTTATGCAGTGTTAAAAAGAAGAATTGTCAGCTTTAAATGTTACACCTTGCTGGTTTACCTGTCACAGCCATAAATTGTTACCTTGGTAGAGTAGGCCTTGAGATACGTTTTAATAATTAATATGCTGGTGAATGCTTTATGTGGGCATCTCGGTTTCTGCAGCTCGGCGCCGGCCGGCCTTGTTGGAAGGGCGTATATCAAAGTGATATGTCCAGCAAAACTCGTATATCGCCTCCCACACGAAACGTTTTACTCGCGGGTCATGATGATACAATATCGACCTGGGCTGGGCAGGAACCTTGTTATCGATATTTAATAGCACCCTGGACCCAGCATCTGCTTCCTGGAACCTTGGGAAGGCTGTTCCTTGGAGCAGCACCCCACGCACTCTTTGTTACTACCAGTTTACAGGTGCCATGTAACCCAACTTGATCACTTTGTTGGCAGTTTAGCTGTTACTTTGTTTTCCACTAAGTATTTGCGTATAGGTGAACTTGCGGTGTTTTACACATAGTTACATTAGTTGTCCATCTAGTAAACACTTACTTTGTCAAGCCTCGCAAATAGAAATAAATACGTACGTATTTGACAGCCTGCTGAATGAAATGTAGCAGTTCTGGACAGATCAAATGCATTGGTTCAAAAATATTACTTTATAATACTCTTGTTAATATATTAAAATTTTAATTAGTAAGTTACATGAATCAACCTAAATCTTTTTTTCACATTAATGAGAATATTTTTATTTCAAATAGAAAGATAAAATGAAACCTTTTTTGATATCTCATAATCAGAGACAATATTTTGTGGTGAAAATTTATAAAATTCGCATTAATAATTTTAATTGGTGTTTCGGGTGATACCTACGGTAGCAGAATGGTTAAAACCGCTTTGATCCAACTTAAAATATGTTATTTGAAATCACCAGACAGTAGGTAATAAAATCAAATATCACACATCATACCGCCAAACAGCAGCATACAAGATATGTAGAGAAAAATCTCTGACTGTCAGCGTTTGACATCGACAACCAAAGACATTGAAGGGACTTTACAGAGAAATTGCGGTAAGAATCAGCTTTTGCCTTCAATGTCAAGAGTACTGTTACTACATCTAATCTTTTATCATTACCATGGCGTTGCTGTTCAACAATGTCACATAGCTCTTTGTAATAAAGAGACAAATCAGAATCAGAAGCAGTACCACTGGTTTTAAATGCGTTCATTTGTTTAAATGTTGCCACTACACAATTTAAATAACCTATATTTGATTTAGTAACTAGCCTAGAAGTTTAAAACAAATGATGTACCTTTTAAGGCTATTACATCATCAGTTTCTTTCGCCATAATGGAGTTTAATTTAGACAAAGTCATACGGCAGCAAACGATTGCCCTCACTCTTACTGCGTTTTCGGGATCTATAATACGCTTTTACCTTAATTTTGAAAGGTCCCTCTCTTCCAGGGTTTTAATATACATTTGAGTTACACTTCCTGAATATTACGGTGCATTATCTTCCTGCTTACATCGTCCGGAGCCCTGACGTGAACGTCGCCCTCTCTCATTTCTTGCAGGTTACATGGCTAGATTTCACCACGATTTACACCGACGGTTCTAAATCTGCTGATGGAGTAGGTTATGCATACGTCTGTCCTTCTACTAATGCCCTGGCTCGATACCGCCTACCTATGGAGGCTTCCAACTACACTGCGGAGGTTCTGGCCATTCGTGACGCTTTGCAATATGGGATTTCTCAGGGCTTCCCCAAGCTGCTGATCTTAACCGATGTGCAGAGTGTGCTGCAGAGACTCTCATCTCCTCTCCGGACGAGAGATATGCACTGTTATTTTTACGAGATGCTGACGTTGGTGAACAACGCTACCATAGCCGGAGAGCAAATTCACTTCCTTTGGATTAGACGGCATGTCGGAATTCGATACAATGAAGTCGCCGATCACCTGGCAAAAGAGGGACTCACCCAAGGCACCTTTCAAGGCATCCAACTGCCCTACACGGATTTCTTCCCGGTCCTTCAGCGTGACGCCCATTGCCGCTGGAATAATGCCTGGATTCGTTCGCAGTCCATCAAAGGTAAACACTACGCCGCCGTTCAGACGCATCTATCCACGACCCCTTGGTTCTCCAGCTTCAGGATTGCACCTTCATCATTACAATGTGACTTGGACATGGATGTTACCTTGCCATCTACACCGACTACGTCTCATCAATTCCCCTGTATGTCCTGATGACCCAGGCGAAATCATCTCCTGTTCAGTTGCTCTCGCAACCGAGCCCACCGTTCTTCCCTCCTCCGCCGCCTACTTCAACAGTCTGTTCCTTTTCCCGCTAGCGTCAACACCATATTACAGTTATGCCACAAACCTGTATACCAAGTTCTTCTGCAATTTCTTTAAGAAAGTGATCTACAGATCTAGTCTCCCCCATCCTTTTAATTTCCCTTTCATTATTTTTCTTATTTTTCCCTTCGAAGGCCATATGGCATTTCACCGAAGGCAAATATATATATATATATATATATATATATATATATATATATATATATATATATATATATATATACAAGTGCACTTACTCTGTTTCCAAAGTGACCACACTCCAACATTTCACATTTAGCTCTCAGCGAGTTAATTCGGGATAAAACAAGATGAGCGTCAGGTTTTTGTTTAGATTCAAATTCTAATATTGAATCTGTTATCATTCTGCAATCCTCGCAAACAAATGTTACCTATACCTTTACAATATTCCAGCACTTGGAATCGAAAAAATTATAATTTAACAAATTTTGGACAGCGAATGAAAACTTTTCCTTCTAGAAAAGAAATCAACAATTGCATCAAAATACGCGGCAATGTATAACAACTGAATTAAACCAGCTAGACAGTACAGCGTACAGCGTAGTTTGAGGTGTTCTGTGGCTTTGTTATAAGCTTCGAAATTATGTTCATTCACCGTATCTTTTGTGTAATACTTAGGATTTAATGCTATTCTTGTAAAAGATGTTTCAGAACAACTTATTTAAGTTTTTCAAAATCTTCAAAGAACATGCAACAGACAAAACAGTTATTCTAAATTAGCCCTATCAGAAATTGTTCATTGATATTTATAGAATTTTTATATTAATGGTACTAATTTGTTTGAATTGTGGAAATTGTGTTATTATTAAAATTATAGGAAGACAAATGTGTAAGGGTTTCTAATAACATAATAGGACGATCGTAGCACCTAAGGAAGCGCTTCTGAAACAAAGGAAGCGCTTCTGAAACAAAGGAAGCGCTTCTGAAACAAAGGAAGCGCTTCTGAAACAAAGGAAGCGCTTCTGAAACAAAGGAAGCGCTTCTGAAACAAAGGAAGCGCTTCTGAAACAAGCAGAAAAAATGTACAGATTATAGAGTGAGATTATTATATTGATGATGGTATTAAAAGTTTGTTGTATGAATGTGAAATATTACAAATTAAAGAATTATTAACGGAGTTTAAAAAGTAGTGGTATTTTAATTAACAATTATAGAGACAGTCGATTCTAGACAAAGATTTGGGAGCAAATCTGCTCGCTGGCTGTAGCTAGGCCGAGGAAATAACAGTAAAAAGCCACAAAATATAACATACTCATTAAATTGGAATCTCATCGCAAAGTTTAAATCATATCAAATTGGCGCCTAACGTGGGGCACTTCCTTATCACCATAGTGACGCAATGTTATACGATCTTCATATTATGTTACCCCAGGAAACTCTTGCACTTTTTATTCATTATAAGTTGACTAATAAAATAAAATGTCTGCAATTCAAAGGATAATCCATTAACATAGAAATCCTGTATAAATGTCAATGAAAAATTTTTGGTTAGGGCTAATTTATATTAACTGTCTTACGGATATATATTTTAAATATTGCACATTGTTTGCTCACAGTGCTTGAACCTACTTAATCTACCTGTATAGCAGTTGCATCTGCCCCTGAATAAATAATTTATATTTCCGGACACCAATTAATACAATAAATTACACCTTTTAAAATGGTTTGTATTTATTATGTACTTTCATAACTTTGATTTTGATGATGTGTTGAAAAATAATCTATAAATCACTTATGCCCGATTTCACCAACAAATGTTAAGACTTAACATGATTTTAGCAATAGTCAAAACAAAAATTGCATTTCACCCACAAGTGTTAGCGTAACACATGTGTTAAATTTCATGTTAAACTAACAAGCCGAATTTCTGATGTTAAGTCCTTAAAAATTGTAAATAGTCAAGATGGCGAGCATGAACTCAGCTGTTATGTCGATTTGCTATATTTAAGACCGTGTAAATGGCATTCATAATAGAGTACGGCCTATGAGGACAAATGATTTTGAGGAACTATCCGAAGAAAATTGTTTTACGGAGGTATAGACTGTCAAAACATGTTGCTATGAAGGTTACTGCGGAAGTACAAGAGATGTTAGAACATGCATCGAAAGGAATATGCCGATCTCGCACTTGCTTCAAGTATTAATAACTTTGCGATTTTATAATTCACTGAATTATGTGGATAATACACTGTTCACCTGCCGTCTTTAAACGTACAAGTCACTTGTCCTTTTTCGCACCTCGTTTTAAATTTACGTAATACTGAATTAGAACATACATCGAAAGGAATATGCCGATCTCGCCTTTGCTTCAAGTATTAATAATTCTGCGATTTTATAATTCACTGAATTATATGGACAATACATTGTCCATCTCCCGTCTTGAAACGTTAAAATCACTTGTCCTTCTTCGCACCTCGTTTTAAATTTACGTAATACTGACAAGTTGTTTGGTGCTTTTAGTAGTGACACGTGCATTTGAATTAAATTCGTTTCCAATATTTTCCCCGCGACATCTTTCTCTTTTACATTCACTGCATCCGTCCTCTTATTTTCCACGATATCCTTACACTTCGTCACCATTTCAATTAACAATTCTTTCTTCATCGATGAGAAATTGGATTATGATTTTGTTCATCAGCCATTTGTGCAGACGAAAATGAAAAAAGCCCATCGCAGTACGTTTAGGAAATAATACAACTCATCCATAGCCTTCTATAGCTGTGATATTTACAAGTTTCTTGACGTTAACACAAGTTTGTTAACATTGTTTGTTAACACTAATGTAACATTAGTGTTAGCGCTGTGACAATTGTTAGGTTACATTTGTTAATGTCATTTTAACATCTTGGTGAAATCGGGCATTAGAATTCTTTAAATCGTGTTACCAATTTCTCCTCCTGTTAAAGAGTAACCTATTATTTAAACAGAAGTAACAAATGAATAGTAGGAGTACTTTAAAAAAATCTAACAGTGCATTGTGTCATTTAAGTAAGAAAGAACACTTTTACCCTTGCCAAAGACTTAGATATAAAAACAATTGACCAAAAATGCGATCTCTGCGACAGATGGCACTCACACAGCATCCGGTCGGCTTCATGGTCAAGGTCGAATTCCTGTCGGGAACGAAGACATTTTTTAATCAGGTCTACTGTTGTTTCGAAAGAAGAAGCAAATTCTTTTAGGTCATATTTGGTAGCGTCGTAACTGTTCTTCCTTCTGAAAGACAGGTGGTCCTTTCTCTTTTTTTGCATTCCTCGCCAGTAGTGAAAGAAAAAACGTCTGAATGGGAGCAACATCCACACGCGCCGCATACGTATACAAAAGACCCTCGGTCACATAATAGAAATAAGTAGATCCATATTCTGTGTGTGTGTTAATCGCCTTCCATTGTAATAGTTTTACATAACAAAAGAAGCCCTAGTAAGGGCGAATCACTCCACAGAGGAATGTTTCATCTCGCTGTCAAGCAAAGGCTGCCAACAGGATTCTTAGTTCGATCAAAGTAACATCTTCCTCCTATTTTGTTGTCACATTATAAGGCAATTTGTCTCTTGACGGTGATATCACTTAAGGTCGCTGGGATGTGTTTTGGGCGACTTTTTCGCTTAAGTATGCAGTTTATTCAAATGGAGATACCTCTGCTTGGTTTTAAGCTAGAATCACAAAACTTATACCACAAGTTTTGCAATATTTGACAGTTAAATATGTATGAAATCCAGTTTCCTAGGTAGAGACAAGATTTTGTGGTGACAATTCTTTTTAAAATTCGCATTAATAATTTTAATTGGTGGTGTTTGTGTTTTTTACAATAAATCCGCATTAATATCGCGCATATTCCTGGGGAAGAATTAATGAATAATTAAATGGCTGATCTGAAAAGTAACAGGTAACTATTATGTGTTTCAAATGGGAAGAGTTCTGGAGTCCAGCTAATTAGATGCCGTATCACACTCAGCGTTGGCAGCTTGTTACCCCACTCGTTTTATATTTCCATTTGTAAGTAAAATGTTTATGGTTGAGCAAATAAGTCGGCGAGCAATGAGGTTTCTGTCAGGGTATGCGTGGATGTGTGTGAGAAGGAAATTTTACAACACTGGAATGCCCGTCTCCAAATTATTTATTCACTGCTTCTTTTCTAACCTCAAAATGGAAGCTGCCGACCGAGGGTTACCAATCTCGGTTTATAGTAACTGAATGCTAATTATATCTCTCGATAAATTTTCATGACCCGACAAATATTCAATACAGAATAAGTTGACCGCTCTAATAGGCTTCACGTCTGACTCTTCTCCGCGACTTCACGCCGAAGAATGTTTATAATGGCTTCCTAGCCGCGATATAGCCATATCGGCTATACATCGACGACTGCCTTAACCACAACTGCGCGTGTGTATTTATATAACTTTCACTCTCCAAATTCCTTTTTCAAACCAAAGTCCCTTTGTGGCTGTTTTGGTCGCCATTGTAAACGATCCAAAGAATTCCCTATTCATATACGTCAAGTGACAATTCCTTTAGAAACCTTCTAAGGACACTGCTCCTTTCATTCATGGCTTTGTTAGAACACTTTCCCCAACTCAAGTGGCCTTACCCTTGGTCGTCACAAAGAACCAACATTCCTTCGACATCTATCATGACTGCTTCTGTCAAACCATAATTTCGGTATCACCTCTCTCTCGCACACTCACACAACATGCACGTCTGCTTGGCGCTAGATGTAACGGTAAGCGAATTATATTTTAAAAACTTTTACAATGATGCAGTTGCCGAAACCAAAATTGGAAAAAGCATTTTCGCAAATAATACATATTTTTAAATACTATAACTATAATTATAGTTTATGAATTACCTGTTTTTCTAATGCAAATGTGGGACACGCTTGTTTTACCTACACCGCGCGTCAGCAGTAAGCCGTTGAGTATTTTTTAAATAGAGTTGTTGGCCACGCCGTGGCTCAGTGGTTAGACCGCTTGGCTCTCAATAAGGCGGCCCGGGTTCGATCCCAGGCAACCACAAAGTGAGATTTGTGGTGGACAACACGGCGCTGGGGCGGGTTTTCTCCGGGATCTCCGGTTTTCCCCGCCATCTCATTCCACCGGTGCTCCATCTTCATCTCATGTATCATCAGTGTCATCGCCTGCGGTGCCGTATGTAATGAAAGCGGGCGTTAAACACTACACATTTCATTTAAATAGAGTTGACTTCTATATTTCTCATTGCCCAATTTTTTGAAGAAGGTATACACCTTAAAAACAATACTTCGAGCCTGACTTTGCAATAATTGCCTTTTTGACTCGCCACTAAATCGCCACAAGAAGCCATTGCACTATTTAACTCTTACTCTACTGTTGTGTAAAAAACAACTGAATGATATTGATCTGAACTCTCCAGAGTAAATAAACACTTCTTATCCAGCATTCATTCATAAACATATGCATACAGCATTCCAAAGGGTAACAGGAAATGAAGTGTTTGCTCTTTCTCAAATTTAACACATTGATTTATTCACAGTAATTCTTTTATCCGTCATGTCAGTAGTTTAAATTTCAGTTCTGAGTAATTAAAAGTATATGTACATACATACACACCAACCACTTTGAACTCTCTAGAGTAAATAGAGATTACGAACCATTCATGGACAAAGATATGTGACCAGAGACGTTCTGCCATGGCAGCCGGAAATTTGTATTATTTGTATTATTTGTATTTGGATTATTCATAGCATTTCTTTTATCACATGTCAAACATTTAGGTTTCAACTCTGAGTAATTACAAATATACGTACACGCATACATGCCAACCAATAATTATATTCATAAGGTGCTTACGTCGCGATTTAATTGTAATACAGGTAATGGTGTTTTATTTATTTGTATTAGAAAATCTATTTGAGCAAAGTATGGGATTTTCATTGTTATGTTAGATACATTGCTCTCTACCTTCCACATGGATCAGTTTTGGCAAAGTCTGAATTTTTCTTAGCGCGAATAGTATTTCATACAGATTGATTAGGTTGGCGCTCCTCACACACCACTTAGCGGGAAGGCAATACGACAACACCGCAGAACACCCATTGGTTGCTCGCCTAGTAGTGCTCAAGGTCAAACACCTTCCCATTTCAAACACATAACATAGTAGCACACCTGTTAAATTTTTTTCCACAAAATTAAAAATTTTTATTTGAAAACAGCACATAGCAGGTAACATGAATAAGATCAAATATCACACATCAGACTTCGTCTAACTGCAGCATACAACAAGTTGTGATATTTTCGCTTTTCATATTTATTCTTTTGTCTGTCACAACTAAGTTATGTGTAGAGAAAAATCTCTCACTGTCAGCGTTTGACATCGGCAACCAAAGACAATGAAGGGACTTTTCACAGAAATTGCAGTAAGAATCACCTTTTGCCTTCAATGCCAAGAGTGCTGTTACTACATCTAATCTGTTATCGTTACCATCATGGTTTTGCTGTTCAACAATGTCACAAAGCTCTTTGTAACAAAGAAGCAAATCAGAATCACACGTAATATCACTGGTTTTAAATACATTTAGTTGTTTAAACGCTGCCATTACATGATTTAAATCACCTATACTTGATTCAGTAACTAGCCTAAAAGTTTCAAACAAATGATATAGCTTTTATGGTTATTACATCATCAGTATCTTTTGCATAATTGAGTTTAATTTAGACAAAGACATACGGCAGCAAACTTTTAGGTTCTCTTCTACTGCTATTGTATCACTGGTATCCATGATATGATCTACAAGTGCACTTACTCTATATCCAAAGTGGCATTTGGTTCTCAGCGAGTCAATTCAGGATAAAACAAGATGAGCCACAATTTTTTATTGAAATTGTAATATTGGATCTATTATCAATCTGGAATTTTTAGAAACAAATATTGTTGCTGTTGTACGTTTACAGTATTGCAGCACTTGGCCAAGCATAAATGATCATATAACAATTTTTGAGCAACAACTGAAAGCTTTTCTTTTAGAAAAGAAATCGACAATTGCATCAAAATAGCTGGCAATGTAAACTACTGAATTAAGCGAGCTAGACCAGCGTGTCAGTACAGAAAATGGGAACAGTTTAGCTTCTAAATCTGGATGTTTTTTAGTGAGGTATTGTTTGTATTCGTTTTTTATCTTTCGGGAATTTCGGAATACATACTTAAGCCTTGAGGAGCAAAATTTCCATGTTAATGTAATGTGTTCGATTATGGGTTCGATCCCATGGAGGGAGGGAGGGATAGAGGGAGGGAGGGATAGAGGGAGGGAGGGATAGAGGGATGGAGGGATCGAGGGATGGAGGGATCGAGGGATGGAGGGATCGAGGGAGGGAGGGAGGGAGGGAGGGAGGGGGGAGGGAGGGAGGCATCGATCGATCTTTCACACCAAGTATTGGGCTCATCATCTGTCCTGGTTCTCTACCGGTTCTTCAGGCCCGACCTAAATGGGAAAGGGAACAACAATCCCCTAACACCAACATAGTTGTCTAACTAGGGAAGTTGAAGAAGATCGAGTTGGTTTCTTCTTTACCTTTCACAATTACAAGGACATAGTGTAGGTATTAAAAGAAAAGGAATATGAAATTTTTATAGAAGCCATATACAAATATACGTTAGTGTGTAATCATCACATGAATACATCAGTTTTCCCTTTTAAATCCATTAAGAGCAGAAAGCAGCTTTCCTAAGATTATCCCCATAAAATGAAGAGGAATAACTCTATTGCGTATGAATGTCTTAAAAGTAAGAATACAGCTGATGTTAAACAAACTGGATGTTAGTATAATAAAGAAAAGTTATAATTAAGCCAATCAGTGCCTAAGAGCATTGCAAAATAAATCAATGCATTTTATCTAAATCCAAAATGCCTTATAAACAATTTCCGAACACCCAATTCAGAGGAAGACAGCTGCGAGAGTTGTGACGTATTTCAGCCGGGAGCGAGGCCTACAGTGCGTGTGAAGTCAGGCAGGAGCCGTGCAGTAACAAGTTGCCTATATAAATGGCGCTGTGAGTACAGATTCTGAGAATCCAGTCAGGTGTGGCACATTGGATGACAACAATGTAGTTTCTACGTACCAAATGGAACTGTTAAATGTACAATGTGACAATTTATTGAAAGACAAATATACACACAAGAACGACTTGGCTGATGTTTAGAAGAATGTCCCCCAAACCAGATTTCCAGGGTTGAATTCACTTGTCGCACGGACATTTTGTATGTTTGGCTTGGCATTTGTGTGCGAATTATTTTTTTCTGTTATGAAATTAGCTAAGTCCAAACCCCGAAGTACCTTGTCGTACCACAATCTAACATGCAGCCTTCTATTACAAATTTTGCAGACATTATGTCCTGACATTGATAAACTAGTTAAAGAAAAACGAAACAGAAAGTGTCGGAAAATATCCACGTAATTTTGTTCTGAATGGGTGTCCTCTAATTTGCAGGAAAAATTACTTTGTTTTATTTTATTTACTTTATAACATGTCTGGACTTCAGATAAACTAGGAGTTGAAGTTTTATATATTCTCTCATAGCACAGAGACTAAATTTAGTTGTTTATAATCTGTGACCAATTGTGTAATTAAAGCATTCAGCATTAATATTACAATACCCAAGATGTAAGTTGTGCATATTATAAATACCCGATACATTTCCTGTCTTTCCTACGCTGTCCGAACTCAACAGATTAAACTATTTAATTCCTCTTCGGCAGTAGAAATCAGCGCGGTGACGTCACACGCTAACCAGCCTTTCGTTCGGGGGCATATTTGGCGGTCAGAGCTGACGTCACACCGCCACTGTCTTTCCCTGACCTAATTAATCTTCTTCTTCACTTCGGGGATTAGGCACTTTTGCTTGTTCAGTCTTCGAATTCTATCAGATATTCCCATCTTTTTCTAGGGCGTCCTACATCTCTTACCTCCAAGAGGATTGTACCTTCTTATTAACTCCGGTACTGTTTCTTCCTCCATTCTATTCATTTGTTCTTTCCAGTTCTGTATATTTTCTTCTATTTTGTGCTTTAATTTATATATGATTAGTTCCTCTCGAATAGTCTCATTTCTGATTAAATCTCGTCTAGTAAATTCTTGAAATCTTCATACGAACCTCATTTCTGCTACCCCTATCTTACTTTTATCTCTTTCTTTTAATATCCAGGACTCACTTCCATACAGGAGCACTGGAACTGCCATCATTTAATAAAATTTTTACTTTGTGTATTTTCTTGCTTTGTTTTTCAGTGCCCCTGCTATAGTTCCAAATCTGCTTAAATTTGTTTTCTCTCTTTGTCTAAATCAAAGCTTACTTCACAGCCCAAACAGCTGAAATTCGAGAACTGTTCCAGGCATTTGTTTTCAATGCTTATTTTTGATCTTGCAGGTTATTTTCCTCGATGTGCCATTATTTTGTTTGTTGATATATTTAGATTGTATTCTTTTCCCAGTAGATACATTTTATACATGAACGGTTGAAGGATTTCTTTATTTTCTTGTATTATTCCTACATAATCAGCACAGAATATCACATTTAATATCTAGTTTAATAAATATCTTAACATACAGACACGATACGAAAACAATCCTTATTTATTCAAATATACTCGCACCATTAGCTTCTACCACAAAAATACAGTGCTACATGTTTTTATCGAGAAATTATTAACGACCTTAAAAACAGAGAAGCAAACTCCATTCGAAATCCAACCACAGACTATAGAAAGACTTATACTCGATAAATATGTCGGTCGCAAACATTTATACCCAATTAGCTCTTAGTTGGAGTTGCCGAACTTGGACTGGGAAAAAATAACATAGAGAGCAGCTAAAACAAAAGTTGTAGCGGCGCGTTTCTCGTTTATTTTGCGTTTATTTTTAGCCTACGCTCTGTAGAGGTTGAGATATTTTGGGCAGAAGGACAATGAAGGTGATCGTACGTAATTGTATCCTAGCGATTTTTTTCTGTATGATTACAACAACAACGGAATATAAATTGTCCATTTCAAAACAAAACAAAATCTGTTAATCTGACACTAAACCCCATATGGGAAAGTAACCAACGGAAATAGTTCAAGAACAATCGTTGCCAGTCTTCAGATTTTATAAACGATTGCTACGGAGTCACTCCAAAACAGGAAGACAGTGAAGAAAACAGCTTTAGACCAAATATTTGCAATTCATTTTAAAATTAGTCTGAAAAACACAGCAATAGAGCAGAGCCAACTCATCTACTGTATGATTCACTCTCCATGGAGCACGTCTCTGACTAGGTAAGGATATACATGGATTCCTACTGGACGGAAGCGGGTTAGCAACGATATCTACTCCAGCCAATGAAGAATGTGATGGAAGAAGGAAGGGATGGTGAGATACGGTGAGTATTGCAGTGTTCTTATATAGTTTTGATGCCAGACATGGTATCTAAACGACATGATATCGCAGTACAGAAGGCCCAGATATTTACGAATATGTTGTATGCCTGGTTTGCGACTTGGCGATTAAACTTAAATGCCACTAAGTCCCCAGCCGTCACTTTCACCAGGCGAGCTATACTGGATGTACCCAACCTCCATCTCGGAGATACACATGTACCGTGGTCATCGCAGTCAATATATAAATGTATTATTTCATCTTGACAGGAATCCTGCGCGGTAGGGATGAGTAGCAACTGTGGTGGGGATAGTGCACCTATCGCCACAATGCATCACACGCGTAAGATTACGAGAGGAGTGCGGTGGATAAGGTGTCCAAAAAATCTCACTCTCAAAGCCAGTTTTGCAGCTCTTATAAACTAAGTTATAATTCTTACGATGGTAGTAATATCCACGCTTTTGTTGGATCTTAAATAGTACATAGGCATTTGGAACAAAACAATGTTCTCCCCAGCAGACATGATAACCAACTGTCGGTCTTTCGACATCGCTGCAGAGTCCCAGTAACGTATTTCACTCCAGGCATATGGTCCAGTATGTGCTGTATTTATGTTTCATCCATATAAACTATATAAACGTCACTTCGATATATCCAAATATTTCGTAAATACTTAAGCCTTTTTGCACGTATGGTGCGATGTTCGATTAAAATTTGTCTGTCACGCTTAGTGTATTTTTTTTTTTTTTTTCAAATAATCCTAGCTTCAAAAGAATTCTTCTTAATGATTAGACACTGCCTTGGAAGTCAATAGAATTTTTAGCTTCATAAGCACTTTCTTCAAAGTTGGTCTTTTTTTCTGTGCTTTAAATATTGTTCATGGTTTGCCTAACTACTTCTCAATTAAAACATCCAAATTAGATTTTGTGCATGTTCTTAACTTTTGTTTACTGGACATAGAGAAGGAAGTTGTTGCATTAGCACCAATGGCTTTTCTTTCCTTAATAACTCTCTTAAACTGCTTTCAGACACAACTGTTGCCTCAGATACACTTCCCCAGATTTTTATAGCTGACCCAGATCATTGTTCCTTTTTTATAAATCTATAGATATTGGTTGTTACTTCTCGTGTTATTAAATGTAGCACTTTATTTCCTAATGTGCTGCTAGGAGGCGTCATTTATAAATGCTCTCTTGGAACCAGGAGACAAGCACATTTTGAAACAAGCTGTAGTGTTACCGAGTAGCTCTGCACGTGTTTACTTGCTCGCAACTAGTACGCAACTGACCCGCCCTCCCCTCCAGTTGCAACCGTTCTGAGGAGGACTCGTCCAGATACCACTGCACATAGCTATGCACTTTTCAACATAAAAAAGTACACCTGTACATAAAAGCGGATTACCCGCCAGCAAAGATTTTGGCTATTCTTCCCTTAACTATACAACACATTAAATATTCCTAAAATTTTAAGATCTTACTTTGACACACGTCGCAGCAAGCACGGTAACTTGAATGGGTGGAGAGCCCACAAAGGGGACCATACAAAATGAGGGCAAAATGGATGAAAGGGAAAGAGATGGTAGAGAATTTGACGGATTAAATGCAGAGAAACTGGAAGAAGCGAATCTCTAATGGCTCCCTGCAGTCAAATTCGAGCCACATTTGTGTGAAGCAAGCAGACTGACCACTTGACGGTGCCACCTATGAACAAATTCAGAATGCTTTTCAGTCTGAAAATGTGATTCAATAAACCAGTATGTTTACCAACTCTGCGGCTAGAGCAACTATTTCTCTTGAAAATAAGCTTCTTCGGGAGAATTTTCTTCTTTGTATTTACATTAATGCAATAAGGGGTTTGGATTTTACTATTATATCGGAGAGAAGCATTCACATAAAGAAAATCAGAACGCCAGGGGAATTTGATCGCAACTGTTTATACGGCTGAGGTAAATTACAAAGGATTAGACGAATTAATTCTGGTACCACACATTCCCCCCCTCACACATACATAAACACAGGGACACTAAATACGTACATATGCTCCCACTAATGAGGGGAGATGAACCCGACTAGGATTTTTCAAAAACTTTCTTAAGAATATGTATGACTACAAATTCATGAACATTTTCAAAAAATCCTTTTCCTCTATAAGATAGCGTAAGTATTCCTGAATCCGAAGAATGCTTAGATAACACCCGCAAGCCATTTTTAAATGCCCTTATCTAGTTTGAAAGTTGTGTGAATGCTAGTGTAAGATATGAATTCTAATGTTTATCCTTCGCTATTGAAAATTTCAGCATTTTTCATCATTTAAAGTGCTCCTTACGACGCAGTTTTAGTGTTAGACTAATGAAACTTGCTACACAGATTCATAGAGACACAGTGAATAAAAATATCCCTCAGTTTTATTGTGAGATGCATTTTAGGCACACTTTCTTTACTTCAAAGCACAAAAAAGTTCAAATTTTGGCCAAGAAAGCCATATTCATAGCTTTAAAAATTTCTGGAGCCTAAAGTTAATGAGACACAGTGAAACCCAGGTAAAATCAAAAATTGGATGTTTTGGGAATCTGCTGTTAAAATATTACATCAAAATTTAATTTATTTTGTCGCAAGGGACGTGTTAGCTGGCGTAACCAAAAATATATTTGGCCATATTTTCCAAACTATCAAAGTGAAATTCGGAAAATTTGAACTGTATCATATTTGCACTAAGTTACATCTGTGGTACTGCTTTTAAAAAGCTAGCTTTATTAGTCAGTTACAGGTACTTATCCTTAAAGAACTTCAAAATGCAATTACTTCATAAGTGCAAGTTTTCCTTTGTCCTCAGCTGACAGTGGTCAACATTTCCCTCCCCTGCCCAGAACCCTTCAATCAATCATGCACATATACACAAAATCAAATAGGAAAACACTAAAGAATGATCAAAATTTATTTATTATTTTTTTTTTTTATTTTTTTTTTTATTTTTTTTTTTTTACAACGTATCTTTACTTATCCTTATAATTTTGATGGTCCTCAAAATAGTCTCCCCTGAATGCGATGCACTTGTCCCAGCGTTTCTGCCAGTCATCAAAGACATGCTGGAAACCATTTTTTGAGAGATCCTTCAAAATCGCCTCCGCAGTCTTCACCACTGCTTCTGACGATGGATAATGCCTCCCACGAAGAGTTTCGTCAATTTAGGGAATAGAAAAAAGTCACATGATGCTAAATCCGGACTATAAAAAGGCTGAGGGATATACTTCACGTTGATTTTCGCAAGACATTCGGCAACAACATTGGCAATACGCAGCCGCGCATTATCGTGGTGCAGCATCCAGCCGGCTTCAAGAAATGCGGTTTTTTGCGCCTGATGGACTTGCAATGTTTTCAGGACATCCCTATAGCATTGTCCAGTTACTGAAGTGTGTGCAGGTACAATATGTTGATAAACCATTCCATGAATATCGAAGAATGAGATGACCATAACTTTTCCAACAGAAGCAACCACTTTTGATTTTGGGGGGTTGATGATGAAGGAGATTTCCACACGGAGTTTTGCTGTTTGCTCTCAGGATAAAAATAATGTAGCCAAATTTCATCAGCAGTGATTACGTTTGAAAGAAGCTCCGGATCTTCCCCTAACATCAACTTTAACTGCGTGTTACCTCCATTTCAGCGGTAGGCGACACTGAGCATGTCTGAACTTACCTGGTTCTCTCAGGCGGGAACCAGGAGTACCAACAATGAAACTACTACGGCGTGTTTGTTACACATTAAGCTAACAGAATTTAATAACATTGAATTTTAGTGTGAAAAATTACGACCGTAAAAAAATATGATCATTCCTTATTGAACAGCCCTAGTAAATTGTTGAAGCTCTAGACTAAAAAGTAACATGAATTTAATGCTTAATAAATACAACTAATTATATGTTAAGCGGCTTCACTCTGATTAACAAATGAAGGTAATGTGATTGTTATTATTCAATACACAGCATCTGAACACTTAAACTTACTTCCAAAATGTCCATCTTAAGACATGGTTGCACGCCACTGCATTATGTGCCAACAGGATTTCAACTGTTAGAAACAAAGCCGCGAAAATGTGCATTTTTTCCTTAATGTTTCCAGCTTGTAAGATCTCTCAGTGGCGTACACCCTTTGGAAACTTTAAGCCCGTACATATTTGTCTCAAGTTACAAAGAATATTTAAACGGATTGCAAAATTTTTGGATGCTACACATAAATACACTACCAATGTATCAACAAGAAGGAATTTAACTCTCAAAAAGGGTATAGCAAATAGCAGCACTAAATTAAATTAGTAATAAAATATAAATTTACTGTAAAATATTTCACTCTTCCTAGTTTAAGAATAAAATTTATTATAAATGCATTTTATTTGGTTATAAAATTATCCATGCCATCGGGTCGCGCCACTCGACTCTCACCAAGGCGACCGCAAACTGAGATTTGGGGTGGATAACACGGCAGATGCTCTACCGGCTACGATGTGTACTTAATTTTGAAATTTGAAAAACTGTTATTTATTCTGCAATATTCGAAATATAAGTGTTAATGTGATAAACTTTTCTACAGCCATATGGATGGTACGTAGTTGGGGACACTTAATTACCATTTCCTATTATAACTTAACCCCGCTCATATGCATTTTTAGCTTTTCCTTTCCTTTCCCTTTCATAGATTATCTAATGATTTGAATAGTGTTAACAAGACCTGTGCAATACAAGGTCATTCGATGAGACAGTATAAACACATGTTAAGTTGCCTTAACTTTGGTCATTCTGAGAGAAAGATTTACAATAAAGAACCCACCTCCCTATTTTATAGAATTTACATGTATTAACTGTTTTGCGTAATACGAGACTAGATAGGAACTTCTGGTTTGTTTCAAAATACACGTAGACGCTTTATGAATGTGACAGATGGCACCACTGTACATTGCACAGAACTATAGTGGCAGCGACTGTTTTTTATCCTTAAAATGGCGACGTTTTCAGTACAAGAACAGCGTGTGATCATTCATTTTCTCCATTTTCGTGGTGTGAAACCTATTGAAATTCATCGCCAGTTGAGTGAGGCATGTGGTGATAGTACCATCATTTTTTCTAATTTACGTCCTTCGAAGTTAGGTCATATGGGACAATGAATGGAATGGGTGAACTGATGCTCAAATGAGCCCAGAGTCCATAGAGCTTAGGGTTACTCGACATTCGTCTTTCAGGATAAGGGAAAATCCCGGAAAAAACTTATCCAGGTAACTCATCTTAACCGAGATTCGAACTCGGGACCTCTTGAGCCTGAGGCAGACACGCTACCACCACGCTACCGAGGTGGGCATGATGGTACCATGGATGTGTAATATGTGTTTCTAGGTACGGCAGTTTAATAAAGGCAGAACATCGTGTGGCAGCAAACCAGGACAGTTACAGACATCACCTCCAAAATTGGCATTTCCGTGGAATCTGTGCACACAAGCTTACAGGTCTGAAAATGCTCAATCGGCGATCCTCCAAAACAACGTTCCCTACTCGCAGGATCATGTCGTCAGATCGGCAGGTGCGAGGCAGTGAATATCTTGCCTTGTTGTCACATGATGTTCTGCCTTCATTGAACTGTCGCACTCAGGAACGCAAATTAGACACATCCATGGTACCATCACCACATGCCTCACTCAACTGGCGATGAATTTCTTTAGGTGTCACACCACGAAAATGGAGAAAACGAGTGATTAGAGCTGTTCTTGCAATGATACCGTCGTCATTTTAAGTATCTAAAACAGTCGTTACTCTTGTCACTGCCACTATATTTCTATGCACTGTACAGTGCTGCCATCTGTCATGCATTCACAAAGACTACAAGTGTATTAAAATAACCCTATTTGGTCCCAGTCCAAAAAGAAATAGTTATAACGTGAATGTACATCCTATATTTGATTCATCAAATGATGGAAATATAGATTTTATGAATAGCTTCGAATATTTAAAGATTATGTTAACTATTTTGTACCGCAAACAGCAGACAGTATGAGGAGTGTACTGCACGGGATACTTCAGTGATACACGATTCAAATAAAATACTGTAGCTTACTTCAAGTAGGGATTACAGACAAACTGAAAGTACAAGCCAGTAGCTGGAGACCATAAAGTAGGCTCGAATAACGGCTACCGCAGTTTTTTTACGTGCTCGGCTCAAAGCAAACTGAATCAGAATGTGGCAAATGCGGTGAGAAACCAGTTCCTTGGCTTGATGCTAAAGAACGCCCAGTTTCGCAAAGACGGCAGACGAGACGCTTCCAGCATCGAAAATCGTCGTGAAGCATTAAGGTTTAATTGGGGCAGGTTTAGCCCCGGGTGGGTGGGTGGTTAGGCAGCGGCGCCGCAGTGCTGGACCTCCTTGCTTACATGTGGGCTCAAGGAATGAAGACATTGACCTTAGGTGACCTCTGACTGCCGGACACACGCACATACGCATTCTACTCTCATAAGGACTTCAACTCTTCATGTGGAAGAAGCACTTGATGTAGGAACAACGCTCTCCAGGCAGACGCGTGTCTTTCAACCGACTCTTACTTCAATATCCATGACTTGACATGTTCGGCCTTCTTAAATCTATTACGAAATGCATTATTACATATTCATTGTTAGAAAATCAATATTGTAATAACGTCTCTACTGTATCACCATCTTTTGAGAAGTGTTACCGGCTAGATTAGCCAGGATTAAGCAATTCTGAAGTTATAAGTCACTAGAAAGTCCATAAATGTAATTAATGTAAAGGTATTTAAATAATATTTAATAGAAATTAATTGTTCTTTCACACTAGCCGTGTGTAGGACGCACTATGAAAGGGTAGAGCCAGACTGAAAAATTCAATGACATAGCCGGGATTTGAACCACGGTCTTCTGGTCTCTGTCCAGCCGCTCTAACCATTGAGCTACTATGGCCAACGTGCCGATATGACATTAAATTCTCCAACTGATTCATGTTTTTCCCGGTAAACCACTAGGAGTTCTCATAATGACATGGAGACAACTATCTTAATGGCGACTTACAATGCTGTAAGTACTTTAAGGCCCGGGCTTTATAGTTCGGACCACTATTAGGTCAATTAATGGAAATTAATTGTTCTTTCACACTACCAGTGTGTATAACGCACTATTAAAGAATAGAGCCAGACTGAAAAATTCAATATCATAGCCGGGATTTGAACCATCGTCTTCTGGTCTCTGTCCAGCCCCTCTAACCATTGAGCTACTATGGCCAACGTGCCAACTTGACACTAAATTCTGCAACTGACTCGTGTTTTTTTCCGGTAAACCACAAGAGTTCTCATAAACACACGAGACAACTACCTTAATGGCGACTTACTATGCTGTAAGTACTTTAAGGCCCAGGCTTTATAGTTAACCACTATTAGGTACAATTAATGGAAATTAATTGTTCTTTCACACTCGCCGTGTGTAGGACGCACTATGAACGGATAGAGACAGACTGAAAAATTCAATGTCATAGCCGGGATTTGAACCACGGTCTTCTGGTCTCTAACCATTGAGCTACTATGGCCAACGTGCCAACATGACATTAAATTCTCCAAGTGACTCGTGTTCTCCAGGTAAACCACTTGGAAGTTCTCATAAAGATATGAGACAACTACCTTAATGGTGACTTACTATGTTGTAAGTACTTTAAGGCCCGGGCTTTATAGTTCGGAACACTATTACGTACAATTATTAGAAATTAATTGTTCTTTCACACTAGCCGTGTGTAGGACGCACTATGAAAGGGTAGCGCCAGACTGAAAAATTCCATGTCATAGCCGGGATTTGAACCACGGTCTTCCGCTCTCCGTCCAGCCGCTCTAACCAATGAGCTACTGTGGCCAACGTGCTAACTTGACATTAAATTCTCTAACTGACTCGTGTTTTTCCCGATAAACCACTAGGAGTTCTCATAAAGTCATGAGACAACTATCTTAATGACGACTTACTATGCTGTAAGTACTTTAAGGCCCGGGCTTTATAGTTAACCACTATTTGGTACAATTAATGGAAATTAATTGTTCTTTCACACTAGCCATTTGCAGGACGCACTATGTAACGGTAGAGCCAGACTGAAAAATTCTATAAAACCCGGGCCTTAAAGTACTTACAGCATAGTAAGTCGCCATTAAGGTAGTTGTCTCGTGTGTTTATGAGAACTGCTAAGTGGTTTACCGGGAAAAACATGAGTCAGTTGGAGAATTTAATGCCATGTCGGCACGTTGGCCATAATAGCTCAATGGTTAGAGCGGCTGTACGGCAACCAGACGATCCGTGGTTCAAATCCCGGCTATGGCATTGAATTTTTCAGTTTGCCTCTATTGTTTCATAATATTTAATAATTTTGAAAGCACTTCCTTAATTAGAGCATATACCCTTCTTCATCTTTTGAGAGATTTCAAATTCATAACACTATTTCGTCAAATCCTAACATGATTTCCACAGTGCACCAGCCACAGCTGCAACATTTGACTACTTCTTTAGCTTTAACAATGTCAACTGACCAAAATTGCTTTCTACGAGGGCTGTTTAATAAAGAATTATTACAATTTTTTTACTAGATACCTTTACTCATTCTCATAATGTTGATGGTCCTTCTCAAAATAGTCTCCCCTGAATGCGATGCACTTGTCCCAGCGCTTTTGCCAGTCTTCAAAGACATGCTGGAAACCACTTTTGAGAGATCCTTTAAAATCGCCTCCGCAGCCTTCACCATTGTTTCTGATGATGGATAATGCCTCCCACGAAGGCGTTTCTTCAAGTTAGGGAATAGAAAACACTCACACGGGGCTATTTCCGGACTATAGGGAGGGTGAGGGATGCACTTCATGTTGGTTTTTTGTAAGATGTCCAACAACATTGGCAATATGCGGCCGCGCATTATCGTCTTGCAGCATCCAGACTGCTTCACGGAAGTGTGATCTTTTGCGCCTGATATGTGCCCGATTTCACTAACAAATGTTAAGACTTAACACGAGTTTAGCAATAGTTAAAACAAAAATTGCATTTCACCAACAAGAATTTGCGTAACACCCGTGTTAAATCTCATGTTAAACTAACAAGTCGAATTTCTGATGTTAAGTACTAAACAATTGTAAATAGTCAAGATGGCGAGCATGCACTAAGGTGTTGATATCGATTTGATATATTTACGACCGTCTAAATGGCATTCATAATAGAGTACGGTCTATGAGGAGAAATGATTTTGAGGAACTATCCGAAGAAAATTGTTTTACGGAGGTATAGACTGTCGAAACATTTTGCTGTGGAAGTACAAGAGAGGTTAGAACATGCATCGAAAGGAATATCCCGATCTCGCCTTTGCTTCAAGTTTCAATAACCTTGCGACTTTATAATTCACTGAATTATGTGGATCATATACTGTCCAACTGCCGTCTTGAAACGTTCAAGTCATTTGTCCTTCTTCGCTCCTAGTTTTAAATTTACGTAATAATAAGTTAGAATATACATCGAAAGGAATGTGCCGATCTCGTCTTAGCTTCAAGTATTAATAACCTTGCAATTTTATAATTCACTGACTTATGTGCATAATACATTGTCCACCTCCTGTCTTGAAACGTTCAAGTCACTTGGTTTTCGCACCTCGTTTTAAATTTACGTAATACTGACAAGTTGTTTGTTGCTTGTAGTAGTGACACATGTATTTGAATTAAATTCGTTTCCAATATTTTCCCCGTGACATCCTTCTTTTTTACATTCACCGCATCCGTCCTCTATTTTCGACGAGGTCCTTACACTGCGTCACCAATTCAGTTAACAATTCTTTCTCCGTCGATGAAAAATTTGTCCCACGGCTTTATTTGTAATTTTGTTCATCCGTCATTTGTGCAGACGAAAATGGAAACAAAAGCACATCGGAGTACGTTCAGAAAATAATACGACTCATCCATAGCCTTCTATAGCTGTGATATTTACAAGTTTCTTGGCGTTAACACAGGTTTGTTAAAATTTTCAGAAAACAGGTTTGTGAAATGCAAGAAATTTAACACTAGTTTTAGACCTGTGACAATTGTTACGATACATTTGTTAACGTCGGTTTTAACATATGTTGGTGAAATCGGGCAATGGACTTGTAATGTTTTCAGGACATTCCTGTAGTATTATCCAGTTACTGATGTGTGTTTGCAACACTCCTGTTACGTCTGTCCTCACAGCTGTTTACTACTCCATTCTATTTACTCCTTACTGTGTTTACTACTGTTCACGACTGCCCTTGGCGAGTCCTCGCTTCTTTAAATACCTCCACTGATAATTCTACACTGTTCCAGAACAATAAAGAAAGCGAACGCTCTTCATCTATCAAGATGTTAACAGAATGTTCTAACTTCATCTGTTTTGGCATGCCTTTTATCTCAGTGATACACTATCCGTCTGTTGTCTTTATTTGCAGGCTCTTTGTGTACACAAGCCGGGCTTATCGTAGATAGCGGTTTCGCGACATAATTAATTAAGCAAATATTATCAGAGTCTCACTGTAATGAAAACACCAGCAAAGGAGGTTGACAGCAGAGAAATGTTACAGCGGAAATATATTTCTTCAAGAGGAAATCCTTCTGCGAAAGAGGAACAGAGCAATGAAACATTTTATTATACCTATAGCCATAATTTTATAAAGGCTACGAAGTAGGCGCCAATTTGGTACCAAGATTGATCATAATGCACCACAAACCTGTTCTCAGAATAATAATATGGGGTACCTACTACATTTACAGATGTATCGGATTTAGACTACGCCTTCTAAAATTCTGACACACCTAGAAGCAAGTTAACGATAGCTCCCAAATGTTCCGTGTCGGTAGAGAGCATCAGAAAAAGAGATTAAACAGAGATGAATGGTCCATCGTTTTCTTTTTTGACAGCTTCCTCGGAAGTCAGTTTCTTGGAGCTTCTTGTTAACTTGAAAAATGGTTACATTGTTTATGTGAAAACCTGATTTTGTTTGTTGCTTCTCTACTGATATTACCTGAAGAAAATCGAGTAAACTTACAAATAATTCAAGAGGGAATGAATGGTGTGAGGCGTTGTGTAGTATAAAATTGTATGTTGTATTTAATTTTACTGTTAGAACTGCATGAATACGTTAGATATACTTCTTTTTTTAAAATGTTTATTAGATCGGGCATCAATAATATATGCTTTGCAGATCTGACAGAACAGACCCAAAATAATTAGAGTAAAACTATTGTAGAGGTAGGACAATGTGCCTCCTCTGAACTAAAACCAATGTGTTACTGTACTAATATAATTGTTGCACTGAACTAATAAAATAGTATACATACTTCCATAGTGAGAATTTACATAGTAGAACAGAAGAATAGAAAAGATAAATTGAAACATAAATTATTCAGAAGTGGAAGTGTGATCACTGTAAAGCATGTCCTGTGGTAGTCGTCGCTTCAGTCGCGTTGGCTGGCGACTTCGGACGCCGATGTTATACGTCACAGCTCCTGGGACGTGGCGTAGATTGTAGAAGAAGCGTCGAGCAGTCTGTCGGATGAAATGTTGGAGAGGAAGAAGTCCCAGCTCGTGATGCAGCTGCTGGTTGCGGACAAACCAAGGAGCATTGATAGCGATTCGCAAGAATCGACTCTGGATGACCTGCAGACGCCTCAGGTGACAGGTACTGGCAGCCCCCCAGACCTGGCAGGCATAAGTAATAAGAGGCCGAACCAGAGATTTGTATAGGAGCAGTGAAGATTCTAAAGCAAGTGAAGTATCTTTGTGAAATAATGGAGACAGTTGTGAAAGACGAGCGGATGCCAGGGTAATGGTGCGGTCAATATGAGGCTTCCACGTAAGCCGAGTGTCCAGTAACACTCCAAGGTACTTGACTGGTGTAGGTGAAGGGAGCCAGGGCACATGATCAGTCAGAAGGCGTATAGGCGGAGGGGGATTATGGTGGCGTAAAGTTAAATACTTGGCTTCAGTTTTCTGGGTATTAGGGGGGGGGTGCACCAATTTTGACACCATTGAGTGAGGCGATCAGGAGAGAGCTGTACGGTTTGTACAGCAGAATGTGGATCGGGGTAAGAGTAAAATAAAACAGTGTCGTCAGCATACAGGACAATTGCGGTTGGAGCCATTTCTGGAATATCAGAGGTGTAAATACTAAACAGCGTTGGTGCCAGTATTGAACCTTGTGGAACGCCTGCTGTAATACGACACTCAGTTGAAAGAGTGCCTCCAATGCGCACCGCAAAAGTGCGATTAGTGAGAAAACTGGTAATAATGTGGATTATAGTACGGGAGACCAATGCGATAGAGTTTAAGTAGCAAGCCAGAATGCCATACCTTATCAAATGCCTGTGCTACATCAAGAAACATAGCTAGGGTATGTTGACGAGGCTCGAATCCAGTGACCATGGTTTGAGTTAACCTCAATAGTTGATGAGCAGTAGAACGTTTCGGGCAAAACCCGAAATGAAAAGAAGGAAGATATACTTCTGTGTAACTGGTAAACAAAGCGGTACTCAAAAATGATTATATAAAACATACATTTTATATCAAATAAAATGTCGTGTCTCTCATTAACCATGCAAAAGCAAAGTGTCAGAAGGGGAAGATATGAAGCTGTAGAGGGCACTGTTGTAATATAGAAACTCTTTGGACTGCCCGCCTTGGTAGCGTGTCTGCCTCACGTTCAAGAGGTCCCGAGTTCGAATATCGGTCAGGGTGAGTTACCTGGATAAGGTTTCTTCCAGGTTTTTCCCTTATCCTGACATTACACTCGTGCTCATGGAATCTGGTGACTTCACAGCAATTGAACCAACGTTATTACAATACCAAAGTGCGTCAGGAGCTTTGATCAATTACAGTAAATCGCATCTTCTGGCCTTGAATAACCGGACGATGGAGGACGCTCGGTTTATACATCAGTCCGAAATTAAGGTCCTAGGTCTGTTTCTAACACCCGGCCTGGAGGACTTGATCGCAGTAAACAAGAGAAGAATTGTTAACCACTGCATATATACACTGACCTCACAGTTGATGAGGAATTTGGCATGTGAATACCTTTGTGTTGGCTAAGCTGTGGTACGAGTCACAGGTGCTTCCGATGCCCCATCAGTTCTCACAACGTTTAGAGCAGACAATAGGCTACTACATTTGGAAGAATCAGTATTACAAAATTGCACGACCACAGTTGCGGAGGGACATAAATAGTGGCGGATGGAATTTGGTGGATGTGCAAGTGAAGTGTCGTGCACTGTTATTACGTTCTATCCTGACAGCCATCAATGGCCAAGGTAGCCAACAGAATATACAGTTCAGCAAAGTGATTGGCGCACATATGGTAGCTCCTGCAGCCTTTCGGCAGGTGCGAAGGGATTATGAGAGAGTTTTGCCTTTAGTTGAAAGGACAACAATGACGTTAACATCCAAAATTATATATAAGGAGTTATTAAAGGGTTTCTTGGCAGTACCGGCGATTTTTCTCAAATATCCAAATACTCCCTGGAAAAATATATGGAAACTCTTCGGCTATTGTTTTGTACCATTGGACTGGAAAGTAACCTTGTATAAGTTTTTAAACAAAATCATTCCCACGAAAGCTAAGAAACATAAACACAATATAATGCCTGCACCGTGGTGTAAACATTGTGGACATGTAGATACGCAACTCCATAAAATAACCAGCTGCGTAATGGTACGAGACATCTGGAAATGGACCAAGAAGCAGACGGGACACATGATTGGGATAACGTCTGAGAATTCTGTAACCTCAGTTTTGTTAGCTTGGAACTTCCAGAAGGGAACAACAGAGTACCCACAGATATGGTTGACTTTTGGTTTCTACAATTACTGCCTTAGTTTCGGGCAACCAACTTTATTAGAGTTTAAATCATGACTAAGGCTGAAAGATACAAGATGAGACGAGACCCTAACATATGGAACACTCTGAATAAGCATTTGGACTTTAACTTATGAGACTTGCAAAGAAAAATAAATAATCAGAGCCCATCCTTCTTCCTGATCTCACTAAGCACATAATTAGACTTATTTCCTTTCTCAGAAAAAAATGTAGGCCTGTTTGAGCATATTCAAAAGTGAAAACACAGATAACGTAAAAAATAAAAGGAGTTAAATATGCAGTGGAAAAAAAACAGCAATAAAAATCATAAAATCCTTTTAAGCCGTACATTATACATATTTTTAGACAGACCTGAATACTTA
>CM060959.1:27380107-27465107 GCA_030765055.1 Mantis religiosa | reverse complement strand
TTTTTTTTTAATATATTACATATTATTCGTGCATATCCTTTATAGATACTGTTTAAAAGACTTATACCTCTATAATTATTGCAGTCAGTTCTATCTCTTTTCTTGAAAACATACTACTTCGGCTATCTAACGGACACCTTCAGTTTAAGTTTACATATTGTTACCCCTGTCATTGCCACCCTCCCATTAGCGATCAAACTGATGAATAATGAAGCACAATTTTATGTAAAATGACTAAAATAAATGGTACGTCTAAAGGCAATTACAATAATGATAAATAAACACAGGTTGACACTGGATTAACCAATTATGGCTTTAATACAATAACCAGTTTACACTGTCCACTCCAGTTTGTGACTGGTTTAATGTTTCTCATTACTACACCTTGTGCTATTTTAAGATTTATAATTGGCTACAAGAATAAAAGGCAGCACTAAAATTAAATATCAAAACTCTTTGCTAAAGGTGTAGAACCACGAAATCGCGATCCCGGACAATTTATAAGAAAATGTTCATATTTTCTGATAATATAAGCGAATTTTTAAGTTACAATTTATTTCTGTATATATTTGTTGGCTTCACTGTTAATAGCTAAATATTTTACGTATTTAGAAGTCACGTTACTTAATTTGAATATTTTAAACTTCCGAATAAACCTCGCATATTTTATTGAATAACATACATTAGACAAAAACATCGATTCAATTGTTTCTATTTCTCTTCGTCAATCCGAATTGTGAGATTAATTTATAGCAACTGTTTTTCACTCTTGGTTTATTCGATAAACACTGGGAAACAGAAAAAGAAAATTTGAGTGTTTCGAGCACTTCATGAGGCAATTCCTACTAATTTTGGGTTGAGAAAAACAAATATAACAATGAAAATTTGTATTAGCTCTGGTTTCTATGATATACACAAGGTGGAAGTATTACTTATTGAGAAGAAAGGATACATCTTAATTACATACATGCTAACAATACTTATCAATTTGGATTTCGTCACAAACATTCCACTACCCATCAGCTTTTACGATTAACTCAGTCAATTGTTCACAGCTTCGAGGCCCATCAGTATACCGAGGCTGTCTTTCTTGATGTGGCACAAGCATTCGATAGGGTTTGGCATGATGGTGTGCTCCTTAAGCTCTACCGCATCGGTCTTCCTAATTACTTGTCACATCAAATCCACAGTTTCCTCTACGCAGCTTTTCAGTACGCATTGGTGGAAAGATTTCATCCCCACGTACTATTACCGCAGGTGTCCCACAGGGTTCTATCTTGGCACCGGCTCTATTTAATATATACATTTCTGATATTCCTGACTTAGCTCCGACTTCTCTAGCTCTTTACGCTGATGACACAGTACTATATTATTCTCATGTTAATCTACAGCACGCACAAGTAGACAGCTCCCTTTAGATCCCCTAACTCATTGGTTCAGCACTTGGCAGATCTCATTGAACCCTCAGAAAACCGAAGCTAAAATATTCACTCTTCGCCGATATACTCCGCTTACTCCGTTGCGTCTCTACAGGAGCAATGTCCCTTGGCTCCCCACTATAACTCCCGTTAAATACCTTGGAGGGCTTTTGGACTTACGACTGACCTGACGTGCTCATATCGATCGTCTTATATCACTGGCATCCGGGCGACTTTCAAATCTCTCACCTCTGTTGCATCGCCGTTCCAGCCTCGGCCTACAGTCGTCATTGTTACTCCACAAATCACTCGTTCGTCCGCTTTTTACATATGCCTGCCAAGTGTGGGGGTCGCACACACATGTCATCTGCGTCGTCTTCAGATCATACAGAATCTCTTCATGCGCATAGCTACCAACGCTCCATGGTTCATCCGTAATCAGCAGCTCCATCACGAACTCGGACTGTTACCTCTTCACGACTACATTAGCAGGATCGCTCGTCGTTTCTTTTCCACGCTGCAAGAAGTTCCATGAGCTGTGCATTATAACATTGGCGTCCGCACGCGCCAGCCCTCGGGCTTGAAGAGGAGACTACCACAGGACCTGCTTCTAAGTGATACCTCTGACTCGAGTGATTCTAGTGGTTGATATCTGTCTACATCTTCAACATTGACATAATTTCTCAGAGAGTATTATTGGAGTTCTAACTTAATGTAGTTAGGGGGCGGCCTGTTAGCCTACCCCTGAATGTTATTGTTCTTATTCTACTGTTACCTTCTTTTCACTCTGATCTGTAAAGCATTGTACTGCTGATCGATCAATAAAAATTATAAAAAAACATGCTAACAACAATGAAAGTGCTTTTGAATTATTAGCTGGTAATTACATGTTAAGAGTTCTAAATTTCTGGAGAAATACTTCGCAGATAGTCGTGTCTGAAGAGAATCATGTGGTGGTGTATTGACTTCGTCGTCTTTTAGCTTGCCTCTTGTGATGGAGTTCCGCAGAATCCCTATACAAAGATCAAGAGTAATCCGCAAGCATTACTTCATTCCAACTGCCCTGATATCTTTGTTCCATAACAGAAATGTCCTGATGGAATCTCTCCCCATGTTCATCACTAACAGCTCCACAACTTGGAGGGAAAAAGTCTAGGTGGGAGTAGAGGAAATGGATCTTAAGGGACATGTTGCATCCAATGTTACGGTATTTTTGCAGGAGCACTGTCACCAAATGCTTGTAGTTGTCATCTCTGTTGTTGCTTAAAAATCCATGAACAACAACCTTGAAGGCTTCCCAAGCTTCCTTTTCTTTTCCCTCCAAAATTTGGTCAAATGCAGGATCCTTTATAAGTTCTCTTATTTGTGGTACGACAAAAATGCCTTCCTTATCTTTTGCATCATTTAGTTTTCAAATTTTTTCTCTGATTGTGTTTTGTTATTTGGCAGGTGTGCCAACTCCCCAGATTATAGCTTATTGCAGCTCATATTATAGCTAACATCGAACCTTTGGCTCTCACTGGTTTATCAACAGCAACTATTACGAATTTAAGACATGAACGTGAATGTGCCTCTTATCTGTCTCACTTAAAACTACAAATCCCGGAGCATCCTACCACATCAGGACACCCAACAAGTTTTGTAACTTCTTTAAAGGAAATATGTATTCATGAGTATTACATATATACAGATGGTTCGCGTTACCAATTTGAAGATAATATGTCTGCAGTAGGATGTGCTTTTTGTTGTTTATGAAAACCAAACAGAAATAACTCACTCCATGTTTAAATTGTCACCTGAATGTTCTGTATTCCAGTCTGAGCTCTTAGCAATTAAAGAAGCTATAAAATGGTGTACTGTTAATGGGAACAGTGCCCTTATTCTTAGTGATTCACAATCAGCTCTACTCGCTATTAATGATAAATACAACTTAAATTCATTAGCACATGAAATCAGAACCTTGCTTCAAAACCATCCAGGACATATTTGCATGGGATGGCTTAAAGGACACGATGGAATTTTAGGTAACGAGAGAGCTCATTGGTTGGCTAAGAAGGCTGCAGAATCCAGTCTTCCTGTGACATACTCTTTATGTCCTATTTCTACTGTAAGGAGAATAATACATCAACATATTTTTGAAGAATGGAACCAACAATGGCTGTTTAACAAAAACATTATTTTTCCCTAATGTATATGACAGAAGAAAATGTGAAACTCTTGTACCAAATTCTGTTTTGACACAACTTTTAAATGGACATGGTAAATTTGGTGAATACTTATCACGCTTTCACTTAACATCCAACCCCGAGTGCATGTGTGGTGAAGAATTTCAAACTGTTGTTTATCTCCTTTTCTGTTGTCCCATTTTCTGGAGAGAAAGACAAGAAATAATATTCAAGCTAGACTCTCTAGGAACTGAATTTTCTGCTCCGCTCACATCTTTGCTAATGAAGCCACAACAGTATAAGTACTTCATGATGTTTATAAACTGTGTTTAAACGTCTGAAATAGTTTAAATTAATACAGATTAAAACATATTTTCTTCTTTCAAGTATTTAAAATATTTTTGTTAAAATTGTATATTTTTATGTATCAACTCTAACCGTAATATACCACTGGGTAAAATAGGGTTCAATAAATCTGGATAAATAATAAAACTCCCCAAAAATTTCCACAAAAATTTAAAATCTTTGCTCTAAAAATGAAATGTCACTATCTTCAAAACTATCATTTTTATGGTGAATTATGAATTCACCAGATGGAAATACATGTAAATTCAATATTTTTAAGCCCAAAAGGTTTTTATTGTCGCCCAGTGTATTCATAGAAATAATACACGAGAAAAGTTAAACTGCTTCTGCAGCCTGCGAAGTTGGCTTTAAATATCAGCTAACGTCCTTGACTTACAGATAGACAAACTCAAGTCATTAATGTTCAGGAACAAGAAAACTCCTTTACTCATTTAAGCAACGACGATAGTTGTGGGTTTTATTTTAGAGATAAAGAAATTGGTAGGTTGGACAAACTAAGATAACATAACCTGACCACCTCAGAGATGCTAATAAAGAAGTCTGCTTTCCAATCTCAATTTTTAATGGTAACAATTAGCGTTTTATGGCGACAGCCACGGTGCTATAGTAAACAAGAAGAACTCGTATCGACAAGAAATCAGAGACATTTAGACCTGCTCGATATTTGTCACAGGTACTACTGAAGATAAGTGAGGCGTTTTCGTCTAAGCTGTATTCGAACAGGTTATTAATTCATCAACGGTAATAACGACAACGTTTGTCAATACACTTAATGATTTAGCCTGCTTTTTGTAGACTAACTTGTTTAATTACAGTGAAAATAAAGTGTGAACGATTAAGTTACCAAAAATACAGGAATTTTTTTAAAGTTTAAAAGTCAAAATATTTAATCATGCACTTCAGGCATTAAACGTACACTAAAATTTGAGGGGCAGGTATGCAAAATGGTCTGAAAACATGAATTTTCACTCACACTCATTACAGCAGAAAAATAAAGTGGTAACTTATATAGTCGTTTTGCATATATAACGCAAATTAAACGAAACAAGATCTTTTATTAAATGTACAATTTATCAAAAGATTGTTAGTATAAAATAGGAACGTTTTTGCCATTCTGTGTTTAATGAATTATTAATAATGTGTTGTAAATTTGTGTCGATGCTATAAAGGTATTTAGTTTTTTACGAGGGCTGTTCAATAAAGAATTAATATTCTTTTACGGTCATAATTTTTCGCATTAAAATTCAAACTTATTATATTCTGTTAGCTTAATGTGAAACAAACACGCCGTAGTAGTTTTCATTGTTGGTAATCCTGGTTTCCGCCTGTGAGAACCAGGCAACTTCAGCCATGTTCAGTATCACCTACCGCTGTAATGGAGGTAACACGTGAGGAAAAATATGAGGCTTTGAAATTCTGTTTCGTCTCAACAAATCTTCAGTTGAGGCCTATACAATGTTACAGGAGGCCTATGGATAGTCTGTTCTTCCCTACAGCACAGCTCGAAGGTGGTTTAAAATGTTTAAAGAGGGGAGACAATTTCAAAGGAAGTTGGACCCGGTGCTCCAGTTACTGCTCTTACGGAAGAAAACATCTGTACTGCTGCTGCCATTGTGAGAGACGATCGATGACTTACCTGAAGAGAACTTTCTGAAATACTGAAATTTCATTGGGTGCCACCCAAACGTTGGTGACAGAAACATTACAGATGAGACGTGTTTGTGCGCGATGGGTTCCAAGACTGTTGATTCCCGAACAAAAGGACATGCGCATGCAGGTTTGTATGCAGTTAAAGTTGATGTTAGTGGAGGATCCGGAGTTTCTTTCAAACGTATTCACTGCTCATGAACCTTGCCTACATCATTTTGATCCTGAGAGCAAACAGCAAAGCTTAGTGTGGAAATTTCCTGCATCTCCATCCCACCAAAAAACAAAAGTGGTTGCTTCTGCTGGGAAAGTTATGGTCATCTCATTCTTTGATATTCATGGAATGTTTTATCAGCATGGTGTACCTGCAGAAACATCACTAACTGGACAATACTACAGGGATGTCCTGAAAACATTCGAAGTCTATATCAGGCGCAAAAGATCACATTTTCATGAAGCAGGCTGGATGCTGCACCACGATAATGTGCGGCCGCATATTGCCAATGTTGTTGCTGAATATGTTGAAAAAATTAACGTCAAGTGGCGCAGATTGTTCAATGTCTCACAATAAGACGCTGCATTGATTGTCTCATTACGAGGCAGAAACTCCACTAGTAATACTGTCCGAAAAGACTCTGCACATGATTTTCCGGGAAGAAATTGTTTGTGATGATGAATGTCGCCAATCCATGGATTGTTGTTTCGTCAAGTGATATGTAGAAAAGTAGATTAAGGTAGAGGCTTTCATGTAAAAATAAAATTATTGCGATATCTGGGCACATCTTTTTTTAATTCCAAGACTGTCCTGACTTAAAAAAACATGCCCCGTATATATTGTCTGGTAATGTTTTCGGTGTTAAATCCTTGTTCTTTTAAATATATATATACACTCACATTCACTCACTCGCTCACTAGTACAGTCACACAGGTCGCGCGTCGCACGTTCCTTAGACACACCCGTACACTATATACAATACTATTTCACTAGTTCACTATGTAGACTATACACATTGTTTCCCGCTGTTTTCCTGTGCGGGTCAGGTTATGTTTTGGGCGACCTCTAGAGAAGTGCGCTGCCTTGGGCTGGTCAGTATGGGGATGTTGAAGTGTGGCGGCGAAGCCGTTAGTACATTTTTATACGCTTGTATTTAGGATGTTTCGGCTCGCCGCCACCGATGTTGGTGATGATGTGTTTTCGCCCATACCGACTTGGTTCTGTTTTCAATTGTGGTTTCTATTGTTGGCATGTTGCACTCTTGATCTATGGTTATGTTGTTGGTTCTTAGGGGTGGACGGATTTTACTTATAGCTATATTTTGTATGGTTTGGAGTTTTTTGATATGTATCTTTGCGGCGTGATCCCAGGCCGCGCATGCGTAGAGGACCACAGATAGTATAAATGATTTATACAATATTAGCTTGGTTTTAAGTTTTACCTCCTTGCTACAAATAACGAAAACGCAGAAGGCAACGTCACATATGAAGGAGATTTAATTTTAATTTAAGAATTAAAAGAAGCACTCATCAAAGCTACAAATAGGAAAGCAACGGACCAAGATAGATTAAACGCTGGGTTATCTAAATATGGGAGGTTATTGCTAAAGCTCCGACTGCTACATTTCTATAATATGTGCTGGAAGAAGCAATGTATCCCAGAAGATTGGCTTATAGCCCAATCCATCTCTATCTTTAAGAGAGGGAAATGAAATGACTGTAGCAATTACAGAGGAATATGTTTACTGGATACGGCCTATAAAATATTTGCTAAAATAATAAACAAAAGGTTGCAGAATATAACTGAATGTCTTCTCTCGGAAGAACAAAGTGGATTTAGAAGAGGCAGATCCTGTGTAGATAACATTTTTATTGTTAAATAACTAATTGAAAAACATATGGAGTTTAATAAAGAAACGCATATGGCATTTGTTGACTTTGAAAAAGCCTTCGATAGGGTAAACCGATGCAAAATGTGGCAAATATTGGAAGAACGAGGATACGCACAACAATTAGTAAAAATGATACAATGCTTCTACTTCGAAACAAAAATAAATGTGAGGAACAATGGTAACATTTCTAAAAAAAAATTATTACTAATCAGGGTGTCAGAGAAGGGTGTACTTTATCACCTACACTTTTTAGTATTTATATTGACGACCTAGTGTACAAATGGAAGCAGCTAGTGAATGTAGGTTTTAAAATTTCAAATAAAAACTTTTTAAACATTTTATTGTTTGCTGACGACTTAGTTATTGAAAAAAATAGCGAGTCTGCCCTGCAAAAATCTATTTTAAACTTGGTGAACTTTGTAAGCAATATAATATAAAAATTTCTTTTATAAAATCAAAGGTAATGTCATTCATTGGGAAAGAGCCAATTAGAAATAAAATAGTTATAAATAATCGTTGCGTTCAACAGGTAAGCCATTTTAACTACTTGAACTGATGTTAGTTATGACAAGGAATATGATGTCTACAATAAAATATGCAAATTTCAAAGAGTGTGTGGAACAATAAATAGAATATTTAGAAACAAAATACGTAAAGAAACAAAATTAAAGTTCTACAAAGTTATGGCTGTACCCATACTGACATACGGAAGTGAGACTTGGACGTTAACTAAAAAGCAACACAGAGTACAATACAGACTTCAGAAATGAAATTCTTGAGAGGTGTGAAAGGATGCACTAAGAGGGACTTAATAAGAAATGAAAATATAAGAGAGGAGCTGGACATTTTTAGTATGAATGATAGGTTAATAGATCTCAAACAAAAATGGAAGGAACATGTTGAAGGAATGTCAGATAATAGACTTACAAAACAAATATTACAGTATCATCCTAAAGGTAGGAGATCGGCGAGTAGACCCAGGAAACGATGGCTGGAGGACTTCGAAGGCGGAACAGGCACTTGATTGCCTATGCCATGAAGTGAAGAAGAAGAAGAAGAAGAAGAAGAAGGAGGAGGAGGAGGAGGAGGAGGAGGAGGAGGAGGAGGAGGAGGAGGAGGAGGAGGAGGAGGAGGAGGAGGAGGAGGAGGAGGAGGAGGAGGAGGAGGAGGAGGAGGAGGAGGAGGAGGAGGAGGAGGAGGAGGAGGAGGAGGAGGAGGAGGAGGAGGAGGAGGAGGAGGAGGAGGAGGAGGAGGAGGAGGAGGAGGAGGAGGAGGAGGAGGAGGAGGAGGAGGAGGAGGAGGAGGAGGAGGAGGAGGAGGAGGAGGAGGAGGAGACCTCATTGCTACGGAAGATGGGGCGCATAACTTTAATCTTTGCCCAGCTTTGTTGGCGTTATCTTGTACGTGGGCGTTCCAGAGGAGTTTAGCGACTATGGTTACGACGGCCGGCGGTTAAATACCCGACCCGAAAGAGCTCGCCGAAGGCTCCTCTCCAGCGGGAACCGGGTAAAGCACGTAAGTTTCTATTCTATCTGCCCCTCATGGATCAGGGGTTGAGTAGAATTGGGAGACAGCAAAGCCGTGGTAGAAGACGCTACTCCAATAACATTGCGGTCCAGGGAACACCAAAAAATCCCCATGGTCAAAGTGCACCGCCACCAGGGATCGAATTCGTCCACTCCATGGAGCCCTCTCTTGGCTAATATCAGATAATAGTGAATTAGTGAACTTAGAAAGCAGTCTAATACCTTTAATATCTTCTGGGTTTTAAAATAAGCAGATTTAGCATATGGCTTTTAAACTTCCCTTAGGTTGCAAAAGAAATCTTTCTCACTATTGCTGATATTATTAATTTTTGTGTAATTAACAATGGATTATCATAACTTATTCAGCTGAAGATAACGTAATTCCTCGAGAAATTGTAATCGTTAAGCATATTCTGCTATCGTCATTATGGAAAAGAGGATTTAGCTAGATCGTTTGCATATATTTACGCGCAGAGTTAAAATTTGGAAGGTTCAAGGGTAGCATCCGCCTACCTAAATTTCCGTTGTCATGTCAAACAGCTGTCGGTGTTTGTTTTCTTAATTCCTTCTCAGCCTTGAGCACGGAGAGAGCGCCACTGCGTTCGTTATCGTTCCCTGAATCCAGATTACTTGGATGACAAAGTCAAGCAAACGAAGAAATTATGTAAATTGTGTCCGGGTGTCCTTGTGTTTAATACAGTCCAGACAACAAGTTCACCCTTGCACAAGAAGCAATCAGTGCTCACTAAATGGAAGTACTTAATTAAGAGAGTAAATACAAGTTCTGTCTCTTAAAAGAAATGACTATACTTTAAACTGTTATCCAAGTGTCATAAAGCAGGAAGAGATTTATGTATTAGCATAACTAAGGACAGATATTATGGAAATGGCTCTAAAGAAACTTTGGCATTGCATTCTAATACATTACACCTCCAATGCACGAAGAATATAAAGGGAGGAAGGGAGGGAGGGAGGAAGGAAGGAAGGAAGAAAGGAAGAAAAAGGAAAGAAACAAAAAAGGGAGATAAGGAAGAAAGAAAAGTGAAAGAAAAAGGGAGATAGGAAGAAAGAAACCAGGAAAGAAAGAAAAAAGGCAGATAAGAAGAAAGAAAAAAGGAAGGAAGGGAGATAGTAAGAACGAAAAAAGGAAAGAAAGGAAGGAAGGGAGATAGGAAGAACGAAAAAAGGAAAGAAAGGAAGGAAGAGAGATATGAAGAACGAAAAAAGGAAGGAAGGAAGAAAGATAGGAAGAACGAAAAATGAAGGAAGGGAGGGAGGGAGGCAGGAAGAAGGCAAGAAAGAAAAAAAGGGAGATAAGGAAGAAAGAAGAAAGGAAAGGAAAAGGGAGATAGGAAGAAAGAAAACAGGAAAGAAGGGAGGAAGGGAGATAGGAAGAAAGAAAACAGGAAGGAAGGAAGGAAGGAAGGGAGCAAGGGAGATAGGAAGAAATAAAAAAGGTAGGAAGGGAGGAAGGAAGATAGGAAGAACGAAAAAAGGAAGGGAGGGAGGGAGGGAGGGAGGGAGGAAGGGAGATAGGAAGAACGAAAAAAGGAAAGAAAGGAAGAAAGATAGGAAGAATGAAAAAAGGAAAGAAGGGAAGGGAGATAGGAAGAACGAAAAAAGGAAAGAAAGGAAGGAAGAGAGATAGGAAGAATGAAAAAAGGAAAGAAAGGAAGGGAGATAGGAAGAACGAAAAAAGGAAAGAAAGGAAGGAAGATAGATAGGAAGAATGAAAAAAGAAAGAAAGGAAGGGAGATAGGAAGAACGAAAAAAGCAAAGAAAGGAAGGAAGAGAGATAGAAAGAATGAAAAAAGGAAAGAAAGGAAGGGAGATAGGAAGAACGAGAAAAGGAAAGAAAGGAAGGAAGAGAGATAGGAAGAATGAAAAAAGGAAAGAAAGGAAGGGAGATAGGAAGAACGAAAAAAGGAGGGAGGGAGGGTGAGAGGAAGGAAGAAAGGAAGGGAGGGTGGGAGAAAGGGAGGAAGAGAGGAAGGGAGGGAGGGAGGTGGGAAGGGGGAAGGGAGGATTCTAGAAGCTATACCAAAGCATGGTATCTACCAATTTTATTTAATTTAAATTCATTCTTTTATGCTCTTACAAAACAGATGTGCAGGTACATTTTATTTCTAATTAAGATAAACAGCTAATAAACCTAATGCTGCTGACTTCCAGCAGCTTACAATATAAATCTAACCTATTCAGCAATATCGCACAAATTATACAATTAAAAATTTTAAACTAATTACAAGAATTTTCCAAAAAAATAAAAAGTTAATTTCAATATTTAATAAAATTGCTGACCTAACCTAAATTAGGTTTATCATATTTCTTCCTGTTGATCACGAGTTGTTCCATTGTATATCTGCCAGCCTCTATCATTCCATGGGTGTCCAAAGTTGTCATTATGGGTTGATCATCACAGGCTCCTTCTGGTCCTGAAGTAGGTTGTCATCTGAAGGTAGAAACGACTGTTCCTCCACTACTTCATTCAGTTACTATTCTGACTCAACCTTTCTGACAATCCTCAGTGGTTGGTGATCTTCTTGTCCTATTAATAATCTATGTTGTCTTCTTTGCTTTTCTTCTAACACCTCCGATACACGAATCTTACGAGCTCGTATAAAGCTTCATAAGAGGCAGAAATTGTCTGACTCTACATATATAGATTCTGACTGAAAAATTCAATATCATGGCCGGGAATTGAAACACTGATCTCCCGGTCTCCACCAGTCTGCTCTTAACTAGTGGAAGTCAGGTAATTGCGGTGTGACTTCAGCTCCGTCAGCACTAACCGCCAAATATGCTCCCGAATGAAAGGCAGGTTAGCATGTGACGTCACCGCGTTGATTTCTGCTGCCCAAAAGGAAGAAAATATTGTGATGCTTTGGGGTTCCGACAATGTAGCAAAGACAGAAGCGTATGGGGTATTAATAATATGTACAATTGGGTGTTGTAATATTAATGCTGACTGCTTTAGACACAATTGGTCACAGTTTATAAACAATTACATTTTGGCTCTGTGATATGAGAAAATATATAAAACTTAAACTCAGTTTCTCTGAAGATCTGGTATGTTACAAATAAAATAAAATAAAATAAAACAAAGTAATTTTCTCTGCAAGTTAGAGGAGACCCATTCAGAACAGAATTACTTGGACATTTTCCGACACTTTGTTTCGCTTATCTTTAATTAGTTTATCAATGTCAGGACTAAAGTCTATGAAATTTGTAATCGAGGGCTGCATGTTATACTATGATCCGACAAGGTGCTTCGGGGTTTGGACTTAGCTCATTTCATAATAGAAAATAAAATTGTTCGCACACATATGTGTAGCCAAACACACAGTATGTCCATGCGACAAGTGAAAGAGGAAACAGACGGGAGGGGAAAGAGACGGTACAGAGCCCGTGCCGCTCTTCTAATCATCCCCCTCAGTGACAAGAGACAATTGGGTAGGCGTGGGCTTAATGCTTCCTGTCTGGTCCTACCCTACTGCTAGCTGACCATGCCTTCCGATAATTAGGTGACAATATAAAGGTTAGTTCCTTAATGTTTGCTTCGAAAATTTTTGTTAACATACAATTAATTCATATTTCAGACCACCATATATACCAATTACTCCACTAATTTCTCCATAATTTTCACTTCCTTTCACAACCGAACTTTTTTTTTTCTTTAGACGTACCAAAATCATAATTTGTGCTCCATTCCATAGTAAAGTAGAGTCATAATGTAACAGTGGGACCAAATCTGAATTGAACAATTGTTTTAGAGAGACGATGCACCTAAATTGAAGTCCCCACCAAGATGGAGTGTTAGTTTTGTGGTGCCACTTGAACGATTCTGTGTACTTTCCAAAGTGGCATCACCTTAATGCTCTGTAGATACAAGCAGTAGGGTAATTACTTTCCCAGTTAATTTAAATAATACTTAATGCAAAATCATGGACTGTTGTCTTCAGACGTTATTTCTTCCATTCAAAGATGGACATGCTCTCTTATGGTGAATACTAATATGATTTCCTCTAACGCTTAGGTACCTATGGCCTCCTTTCAGCTGTTTTCACTCCCAGTTAGCTATTCCTCATCTAGAGGAAAAAAGGTCTCTTCCCGATGCATCGTTTTAGTCTGCATACTGAAAAGTTCACGACCGAGGAACTCCTAGACATTCCAGGAAAGGTCTTAAACAGTGGCAGTGCTGCTTAACATGGAGAAAGTCTTCTCTAACATCTGGCATAAAGAACTTGCCTAGTCGCGATGCGCGAAGTCCCCTTTCCATGATGACATAATTGGCTAAAGAAGGAAGAATATTGGAATGTCTTTAAAATTATGGGAAAAAGGATGCAATACTAAGAAATAAGTGAAAAATTATTTATTACAAGAATGGCAAGAAGAGTGGGATAATGCACACGTAGGAAGAAGAGTATATGAATTATTTCCGGATATTAAAGAGGCTAAAATTGGAACATACAAAACCAAGAAAAGGATTTTTTATTCATTTTGTTACAGCACATGGCCCATACAATGTATATTTAAAAGGAATAGGGAAGAAAATCTCAGATTTATGCAAACAATGTAACTGTTTAGATTCGCTTGAACATGTTCTTTTTGGGTGCAATAAAGATAGTGAACTAGTAGAAGACGAAAGACGAAGAAAACTTCAAGGAAAATGTTTATGGAACATTTTAAGAGATACAGAAGATTATGTACATTTAGAAAATATGTCTCAGATAATATCCGTTAAAGCGTTGGAGGAATATATGACCCACGACAAAATACTTCTTCTTCTTCTTCACTTCATGGCATAGGCAATCAAGTGCCTGTTCCGCCTTCGAAGTCCTCCAGCCATCGTTTCCTGGGTCTGCCCACCGATCTCCTACCTTTAGGATGATACTGTAATATTTGTTTTGTAAGTCTATTATCTGGCATTCTTTCAACATGTTCCTTCCATTTTTGTTTGAGATCTTTTAACCTATCATTCACACTAAAAATGTCCAGCTCTTCTCTTATATTTTCATTTCTTATTAAGTCCCTCTTCGTGCATCCTTTCACACTTCTCAAGAATTTCATTTCTGAAGCCTGTATTTTACTCTGTTGCTTTTTAGTTAACGTCCAAGTCTCACTTCCGTATGTCAGTATAGGTACAGCCATAACTTTGTAGAACTTTAATCTTGTTTCCTTACGTACTTTGTTTCTAAATGTTCTATTTATTGTTCCACACACTCTTTGAAATTTGCATATTTTATTGTAGACATATTCCTTGTCATAACTAACATCAGTTCCCAAGTAGTTAAAATGGCTTGCCTGTTCAACGCAACGATTATTTATAACTATTTTTGTTCTAATTGGCTCTTTCCCGATGAATGCCAATACCTTTGATTTTATATGAGAAATTTTCATATTATATTACTTACAAAGTTCACTAAGTTTAAAAATAGATTTTTGTAGGGCAGACTCGCTATTTTATATAATAACTAAGTCGTTAGCAAACAATAAAATATTTAAAAAGTTTTTATTTGAAATTTTAAAACCTACATTCACTAGCTGCTTCCATTTGCACACTAGGTCGTCAATATAAATACTAAAAGGTGTAGGTGATAAAGTACCCTTGTCTGACACCCTGAATAGTAAGAATTTTTTTTTTTAGAAATTTTAGCATTGTTCCTCACATTTATTTTTGTTTGGAAGTAGAAGCATTGTATCATTTTTACTAATTGTTGTGGGTATCCTCGTTCTTCCAATATTTGCCACATTTTGCATCGGTTTACCCTATCGAAGTCTTTTTCAAAGTCAATAAACGCCATATGCGTTTCTTTGTTAAACTCCCTATGTTTTTCAATTAGCAGTTGAACAATAAAGTGTTATCTACTCAGCATCTACCTCTTCTAAATTCACTTTGTTCTTCCGAGAGAAGAAATTCAGCTATATTCAGCAACCTTTTGTTTATATTTTAGCAAATATTTTATAGGCCGTATCCAGTAAACATATTCCTCTGTAATTGCTACAGTCATTTCGTTTCCCTCTCTTAACGATAGAGATGGTTTGGGCTATAAGCCAATCTTCTGGGATACATTGCTTCTTCCAGCACATATTATAGAAATGTAGCAGTTGGAGCTTTAACAATACCCCCCCCCCACATATTTAAATAACTCTGCGTTCAATCCTTCTTGGCCCGTTGCTTTCCTATTTTTAGTTTTTTATGAGTGCTTCCTCTAATTCTTCAATTAAAATTAAATCTCCTTCATATGTGATGTTGCCTTCTGCGTTTTTGTTATTTATCTCTGCATTTTCATCATAACATAAAGCTTTGTAATGTTTTAACCATTTAGACTCGGGTATTATACTTAAATATGCCGTATCTTTCTCATTTTGGTTTAAATGTTTCAGAAGTTTATATGCAAAGAGCTGTCTTCCATGTAAGTCGTGTTCCACATTTCCTATAAATCTATTCCAAGATGCATCGTTTAACTTCCCCACCAAACTCTTAGCCATATTTCGTTTTGCCTTATATGCTTGTTTAGTTTCCTCAGCATTTAATTGTAAGTATCTATGATAAGCTTTGTTTTTTTTCTTCGACTGCCTTTGCAATTTCTTCATTCCACATTCTTAGTCCCTTTCTTCTTATTTTTTTCTTTTTACTTATTGCTTCTTTGGCAGCTTCTTCTATGCAGCCTTTTATATTCCTCCATTCCTCTTCAACGACAAAATACTTCAAGAAAGAAATGTAAGAACATTTCAATCTACGAGAAAAGAATATAACTTAAGAGATCGTCGGAGGGAAATAGGACCAAGAGAAACTGAAGATACAGATTACCAGACTTGAAGACCTGATTTAAAATGCCAATTATAGACATCAGAAAGAAGACAGAAAGACCATAGACAGAAAGAAAATACCAGGTGAGATTATCAGAGCGGACAGATATGCAGAAGCGGAGAGATGACTACCTGGATGTCTGGAACTGACGAACCAGCTCCTTCTACTAATGCCAGTTCCTTTAGGAGACGGATACCAGTATGAGGAAGCTTTGGATAGCAGTTGCAGAAGAGGAAATATTAAAACTGTAGGAAACAGTCTTTCGTAGCCTGTTATAAGAGTTAAAGTTGTAGGAGAAATGTAGATTTGATTTATATTGTTGAAGTAGAAGTAAAGTAGAAAAAGACTGTTTAAGATAGATTATATTTGTAAGGTTACTGGAATCCAATAATTTTTAGGTTTGGTTAGTTTGTTAAGGTATAAAGTAGATTATATCTGCAAAATTTGTAAATTGTTTTGTGAAATCTGATTTAGAAGTTAATAAAGTTAAAAATGAAGTTTGCATAATAAGACGTGGCATAGATTCCAAAACCGGGCTATTAGATATGCAGATTTTATTTTATTTTACTTATTTATGACATAATTTCCTCAAAACCGAAGCTTCCGATAAAAGTGAAGAGGACGCAGTCTTCAGAATGACCGATTTACGAGGAATCCCGGACAGCAGCGTGCTGTCACTGGTGGTCTCCGCAGCTTACGTAGTAAGCATCCCCACCCATCACATTAGTCAACAAATGCAGACACAACTCTGCCCCAAAAGGTGCGTGTCTCATAGCATATGGGAACCCCTATGGGTCTACCGGGAAACATACGAGTTAGTTAGAGAATTTTATGTTATGTCGGTATGTTGGCCATAGTAGTTCAGTGGGTTAGAGCAACCGCACGGAGAGTGGGAAATCCGTGGTTCAAAACCGGTTATGGCATTGAACTTTTCAGTCTGGCTCTAGTCACCCACACACGGATAGTTTGGAAGAAATGATTATATCCATCAATATAGAAATAATTGGAAGGAACTGTCGATAGAGTGAATGACAGCCGTACTCCAAAATTAGCTTTAGATTACAAACCATTAGGTAGAGGAAATATTGGTAAACCAAGGAAAAGATGGATTCGACACTTTTAATTTAAAATTTGAGACCGTAATGGGCCTTGATGGCTTAAACCGTGAAAAGTTTATAATTATGATGCTAAATTATTCCTCTTTGAGTTTGAAAAGTATGGAATGAGTACGAGGGCTGTTCAATAAAGAATAATCACAATTTTTTTGACAAGGTACCTTTACTAATCCTCATGATTTTGATGGTCCATCTCAAAATAGTCTCCCCTGAATGCCATCCACTTGTCCCAGCGTTTCCTCCAGTTTTCAGAGATATGCTGAAAACCATTTTTTTGAAAAATCCTTCAAAATCGCTTCCGCAGTCTTCACCACTGCTTCTTATGATGGATAATGTCTCCCACGAAGACGTTTCTTCAAGTTAGGGCATAGAAAAAAGTCACGTGGGGCTGATTCCGCACTATAGGGAGGGTTAGGGATGCACTTCACGTTGATTTTTGCAAGATATTGTGGGTTCGTGAAATGAAAAGTCCAATTACACAAACTCAACAATGTTCTTTATTTCCACCGACTTACAGTTGAACACTTGCCGATTACACAGAATTACGTAATGAACACAAATACGATTTACCAGTTCGTCCGTTGCAGTTCCACTGTATGTTCACAATTACGTAAATTCTTCCGTTGCACGCACACAGTCTTCTCGTCCGTTCACTAACACGGCACTACTTCGTGTTTTGCCAAGCACTGACTGACTCAATTCACTCACTACAGCCCTTTTTATAGGAATATCGCCGTTTTTCTCGAAGCATCTGGTTTCCGTGAATCACCGCGAAGGTTCCAGATGGCAGTGGAAGGGGGGGAAGGGGTGGCCAGCGACAAGTGATATTTCCCTAATCATCCCCTCAGTTAGTGACAGAGACTAATGGGCGGGTGTGGCTTGGCTGCCTCTGGCCCCTTACTCAGCTGTCGTTGGTTGTGCTTTCCGCTAATTGTGTGACAATATTCAACCAAAATATTGGCAATATGCGGCCGGGCATTATCGTGGTGCAGTATCCAGCCTGCTTCTCAGAAATGTAGTCTTTAGCGCCTGATATGGACTTGCAATGTTTTCAGGACATTCCTGTAGTATTCTTAGTTACTAATGTGGAGAACTGCGTGAGACATCACATAAACTAGAAGAATATGACTTTTGGAGAGAAATAGCACGTAACGAGATTTTGAAACATGTCATCGTAGATTTGTAGCACTCAGACGATGAAGACAATGAGGAATTATCTCTTAACGTAAGTAACATCTAGAGCTATACGGTTGCACAGCTGGTATTTTGGTTGGATTAGAAAAATAAGTAATTCTTCTTCAGTTCACGGCATGGACAGAGTGCCCGTTCCATCTCATAATAACTGCTCCTTCCATCTCCTTTTAGGTATACCAACATCTCTCTCTCCTTGTGGCTGATATTGGAATGCGATCTTAGGCAGCCTTGTTTTGGACATTCTTTGTATATGGTGCATCCATTCCTTTTGATATTTTTCAATTTTGCTACTTATCGAGTCTACGTTGAGTTCCTTTCTCATGTCTTCATTCCTTATTCTATCCAACCTTGTGCATCCCTTTGTTTTCCTTAAAAAGTTCATCTCTGCACTTTGAATTTGGCTTTTCATTTTCTTCGTGAGTACCCATGCCACACTTCCATAAAGTAGTGCAGGGACTGCCATTGTTTTGTACAACTTTAATCTTGTATCTCTTGTTTTATTTCTCAACGTTCTATGCACTGTTCCACAAATCATTTGGAATGTTGCAAGCTTTTTGCCTACATCTCTGTTTTCATTATTTAATTAAGATTACATCCTAAATAGCTGAATTCTTTTAGTTGACCTTTTACCCTTGCCAGTTGTTGACCAATAAATCCATCCGGCTCTTTATTGTGAGAAGACTGAGTAACTTGAATTTCCTGTGAAGGGGTTACCAGTCCCTTGCACAGTAGATTTTCTGTAGGGGTTTCTTCCCTTAGTAGCACTGCCTTCATCTTGGCTCTGGAGCTCCTCCTGCCCCCACGTTGTATTAACCCAAATGGAGGGTCGCCACTTCCGGCGGTTTAGCCGAAACATTCGCCTTCTCCGCCGTTGTCGACTTCATCCGTGACCCCGGGGTTGGACCCTGAACCAGGGACTATCCTCCGGGCCAGAGGAACCTGGAGCTCACGTCGGCAGGGTCACTACTCTCTGAAACGGGACTGTCTCAGACGAGAGTCCCCGTCCGTTATCGTCAAGTAATTCATAAACTATAATTAATTTTAAACTAAATATTTAAACCATTTGCTTAATACACGAATATCCATGTTGCAGTTGTGATTTTAACAACTGCATTATTATAAAACTTTGGAAAATTCAGTTTGCGTTCCCTTACGTCTAGCGCCACGAACACTTGCAAGAGTGCGACAGAGAGGGAAATATTAAAACAGGTGGGGTAACGAGGTGGCAACGCTGAAGGCTCTAGCGCATCTGATTCGCTACAGGCGAGAACTCTTCCCAACCCCCGAACATTCTGAGAATGATTTTCAAATAACAACCAATTCTTCAATGTTTTGACTATAGCTTAAAGCTTACTTTAAGCATATTTCCCTTGCACCTACAAGAAAGTTAGTTAGGAATAAATGTTTATATCGATAACCTGAAGCAGATAAGCGTTTGTAGCAATACTTTGTACAAGAGCAGAGAAACTTATCAGATGTCTAGTGTAGATTATAGTATATTCACTAACCACAGGCTAGTTGCAGAGAAAACAAGAGAAGTTCACTGCACCTTTGGCAGGACAGCAATGGCAAGTCTAAAAATGGAGTTGCCATTTACTTGTAATGTGACGTACTTCACGCTTGTTCATACTAGATTGTATGTTATTTAAGAGCAATTTTGATAGCTCCGTTCACTGAGTGTTGTTTATATCTGCCACTCCTCCTCCTTGGCCATGAAACGGCTGCACCTTACCGAACAACATCGCATCGTCGCTCCAAATACGTGGCCATCGGTGTGTATTTCCATGATACGGCAGGCACTATCTAAATTACTCGCAGGGTCAACGAGTATCTATCCTGTTCAAAAACTGATTGTTTGTTAATCTGGAGTAGATCTGGAGCTGTTGGTTACTGAGGCAACCTTCCAAATTAGGGTCTGGAGAGAGGGTTTAACATGCAAATGACGCGTTAGCACCACAGGCCAATCACGGTCAGGCATTTGGTTCGTAGTCTATAAATTTCTTCTTCAAGTTACGGTGCAAAACATGTTTGCTGCAATTGGATATAGTTCTCCTTCCCATGTTCACGGCCACCTGATGCATTCCTCTGCTGCTTTTTTGTTTCCTCGCATCACTATTCCGGCACCTTTATGAAGCTCCTCACCCAGGGCCTGGCGAGTGATGGGGATGCAGTACTGAAAACCCCAGATTCAGCCATTTTTAACCAAACTTTCTGAAATTTTTACCACTTAGTTCTGATGCATAGGGGACACAGAATTCAAAATTTGGTTGTTGTATCTTCAATAGTTTTTGAGCAAATAATCTGTGAATTTCAAAATTTGGGCAAAATTCAAACCGCTCCACGTGATCAAAATTTTCAAAATTTTAAATTTTTCTATTTCTAAAAATATTCAGATGGTTATGAAGAAATGATTTATCATATGAATTTGTTGTACTACCTTTAGTTCTAGAGGGAAAAAATAAGTTATGGAGCAAATAAAAGAAAGGCCAAAAAATGATTGATTATATATCAATAACTTTGAAAATTTAATGAATATTAAAAATTCATATGAAAGAAACCTTTGTTTCCTTTCTAAGAACATGTGTTGAACATTTTAGAGGGACTAAATCAAAACTGCATCGTGTGGAACATTTTGAACGACAAAAAAAAAAAAAAAAAAAAAAAAAAAATGTTGAATAAACTATAACTGAGTAAATCAAATTTTAAAATCCATAACATTTTCCTCCTCAGCTATATGCCTTGAAGCAGATTAAAACCCTCCACATAGGTAATTTGGACCATCCTGCCTCTTCCTTCTCTCTTCTGCAGCAGTTTTCTTCAATTTTAGTTTCCTTCTGGATGTTTTAGAAGTTACCTTCACAGAAATTGCTGAATGAAGTAAGCGTAATTGGTCCTTCCCTTGGCTAATTTTTAGAGATGCTGGTGACATCTCAGTGTCCATTATGTCTGACTACAGCTTGAATGAGGCAGAACAACCAACAGTGAATTCACTGATGGTTGATGTCACAGCAACCTGAAGTCTGTTCTTTGACACAACTATTTCTTTTGGTATTTACACCATATCATGTTATGTAAACTTTCATTTGCATTTTGTGTCTTACCCAACGTACATCTCCTTAGGATTTCATCTCATGCCAGCATTTGGTACACAGGCATTAGTTTTCTTACTACATCAGGCCTCAAGTATGTTCCCGTTGTTGTGTTAAGGTGTTTCTTCCCATATATCATTTAGTCTATTCATGATTCTAACTATTTACATAGTCAACAAAAGCTCTGTTTCAAAAAATGTTTTACGTATAACCTGTATAACAGTTGTATGCACGGTTAGATGTATAAAATACCTTTATAAATGTTAAATGACACACTAAAACTCATTAATTATATAAATAGTATGTATTTTAACGACAAACACAAGAAAATCAAGACCAATAAACTCGCACAAAAGCAAAATATGAACACTACTATTTGTTTTCAATGTTTGCAGCCAGTGTTTTGTTTCCATGGTGCCACATATTGTAAGAAATAACCATCATACCAACACACAAAATTCAACCAGAAACTTTGCCCGCTAATTTCAAATGTATTAATTTAGTACATTTTTTTTTACAAACTAAATATATAAAAAATATATATGTATATATTTTATGTATATATAGATATATATTTTTCTTTTTTTCCTTATTTAACCGATTTTTCATTATTTCTGTTTATTTTCTTATCTGTTTTCCTAGTTTCACAAATATTCATTATACACATAAACACCCATGCCCAAGGCGGGACTCAAACCCGCGACCCTCTACGCGGCGGAACACTAGACATACGCTTTAACGACCATGGCTACGAGGGCCGGCATCAACAAACTAAAATGACAACATTCTGTGTATCCAAGGCCGGCATGCACATGAGCATGGGCATTTAAATTGACATGTGAGGGTAATTAAATGCCTGAAACTCATAAATTTAGTTGGGTTATGATACTATAAGGTTCGAAGTATTTTATAAGCTCAAAAACAAAAACAAAAGTACTTCTTCCCATATTTTTAGCTAATTTCCCTTGGTTCGCAAAACGCCTGAGTGTGATAGGTACATTTTGAGCTCCCTATGCGGCTTCAATCTCCACCACGGAGTCGATAATCTGGTATTCATCTGTGACCTCACCTAATACAAAGAATAAAATAATATCTCAAAGAAAATTGAGCGAGATCATAAATGTTTTGTGATAGAATATTGTGATGAAATGGTAATGCTTATTGCAAATTGTTTGATTATTAATTCTAAAACCTCTATTGAAACGTTCATATGACCTTTATATTCCTTGAAAAAAGTGAACGTTTGAGAAATTACTTTACTACATATTTACTTTAAAAACAGTGGGAATAAAGAAATACACTAGTTTTAAGTCAAATTGCTTAAGTTCCTATCACCATGTGAATGGCTTTGTAATTCCATTCCCTTTGCATTCTCGAGAGAGTAGAAACAAAATACTGACAACTCCTCGTCAGAGGAAATATAAACAGTTCAAAACTAAACGAATAAAAATAAATATTTCAGAAGTCTCTAATACAAAGATATTCACATAAGTTTCAAATGTATTTTTAGACGTGCCATGTAACGTAATGTTGGGCAGTAGTTTATGGCCAAGTCCACTTGTTTATTTGTAAGAAAAAGAGGTGTCAGGTTAGAGATCTGTCATCTAACCTACTAGCTTTATCGGTAATCTGCTGATGAAAGCAGAGATCTTTTATCTACAGTCTGATTTTTAAAAGAAGATACGTGAAGGTCATTAAACAAGGGACGCGAAGGGTAAGAGGGGAAGCTTATTGCTATGGTAACGTAAACTAAGGTTGCCAGATTGGTTACACTGGTGAATCACATACTCTGATAGCTCGAACCCTTGTTTATGTTTCAAGTGTTGAGAGAATAAAGAAAGGGTATACCTGGATCACTTCCTGTCTGCTGTTGGGCAACATTGCGGGACCTCACGTGGAGAAACAGATGACCTTCACGTATCTTCTTTTAAGAATCGAACTGTACCATTGATTTCCATGACGTCACCCGCTCACATCCGAGCAAGGTCATGCGCCATGTCTAAAAATACATCTGTATATGCTTCAAAGAAATCTAGAGGCGCATCCAGAATGTAAGTTTCCTGATCTTATTTCTTTTAAAGTAAGCGTATTTAGCCAGGAAAATTACTCAGGCTTAACAGACCTACGATGTAACAAGCATATGCTGCCCGGACAGATCTCGTCCAAGGCCATTTCCCCGCAGTAGCGTCTCTTGTTCGTTCTTCCGTCAATTGCTGAGTGCGGTCAGTGATGAAGTTCCTTAACGTACAACACAGCGCCCATCAAAATTTATCATCACCTCTGTCAAGTCTACGTACGAGCATGAGATAACAGATGGTGCGTCGCTGAAGTAGGCTTCTTTTCGAAGGTTGTTGAGTTGTCCATGAGTGCAATGTGCGACCGTCTCTCTTCGATGATCACCTAGTCGAGCTGGTGCGCCAGCGCCTCGTGGAGAACCGCCTTGTATTACAGAGCCCAGCAACCACATTCCAATACTTGTTGCATTAAATTGACTTTGTGTTCAAGAAATTGTGTGCCAGGTGGGTGTGGAAAAACCTGACACCTAGCACAAAACAAAACTCCTATGAGGATCAGTGGCATTTATGCAGCGTTATTATGATGGCGTCGAGTTCCTCGAGAGGTTCGTCACGTTCGATAAGACTTGGATTTCTCACTTAACCTGGAAACCAAACGCAATCAGTGCATTTCCATAAGTTCGCCTGGGAGTTGTTCGATCGCCCACCATACTCCAAATCTTGCGCAGAGATTTTCATCTTCTCTTGCACCTTAGATCTCTATATTCCAGCCAATGTTTCGACAACGATGAAAAGCTCAAGACAAGTGTCACACGCTGGCTCCAATTCAGAGGCGGTAGACTTTTACGATACAGGAATACAAAAGATGATTCTACGGTATGAAAAGTGCCTGAATTCATTTGGTAACTATGTATAAAAATAGCTCAAACTTTCCTGTACTTATTTCTAATAAGGTTTTTCATGTAACTATGCTGTCTCTGTGTAAAAGAATAGGGAACTCATTTTCTGGATGCACCTCGTACATCTTTTGTTTTAGCACATTTTATCTTGGCTGTCACACTTTACAACTTGAATACAGGTAATACAAATGAAGACCCCTTTAGAACTTTAAGGAAATTATAAATATGCATATAATTTATGATGAAAACTTATTAAAATTATTGTATTTTAGTCAAAATCCTTAAGTTTTTCATAAAAAGGAAAGAAAAAAAAAAAGAAAGAACTCTCCGCAAACTTCTATGTGAAGAGAAATTTGGGGTGAGGTGGGCGTTTCTTGAAAAGTTCCGTGTTGTATTCTTGGAAGGCTGGAGAATCTTATATATCATCTTCGACGATGACCTAGTCGAGCTGGTGCGCCAGCGCCTCATGGAGAACCGTCATGGACTACGGAGCCCAGCAACCATATTCCAATACTTGTTGCATGAAATTGGCCTTTTGTTCAAAAAATTGTGTGCCAAGTGGGTGTCGAAAAACCTGACAAAGGGAGCATAAAAGCAAACTCTTCTGAGAAGCACCGGCATTTCTGCAGCGACGAGTTCCTCGTAAGGTTCGTGACGGACGATGAAACGTGAATTTCACACTTTACTCGGAAAGTAGACGGAGTCAGTACATTTCCATAAGTTCGCCTGGGAGTTGTTTGATCGTCCACCATAGTCCTAATCTTGCTCCCAGAGATTTCCATCTTCTCTTGCACCTTAGATCCCTGTCCTCCGGCCAATGTTTTGACAACGACGATGAGCTGAAGACAACTGTCACACGCTGACTGCGTTCACAGTCGGCAAACTTCTACTATACAGGAACTAAAAGAGCCGATCCCACGGTATCAAATGTGCCTGAATTCTTTTGCTGACTATGCAGAAGAATAGCTCAAATATTAATGTACATAGTCAACATGAAAAATCCAATGCCATGGACGGGATTTAAATCACGGATCTCCTGGTTTCCGTCCAGTCGCTCTTAACCCTTGAGCTACCATGGCCAACGTGCGGTCCACACATTAAACTCTCCATTTGACCCATATATTTCCCCGGTAGACCACTAGGGGCTCTCGCATCCGAGATACGTCGTTTGTGGCAACTTACTATCGTAAGTACTTATGTCCCAGGCCTCATCATTTAACTCTTATTATTTTAGTTACACGGATCTCCTGGTTTCCGTCCAGTCGCTCTTAAACTTTGAGCTACCATGGACAACGTGCCGTCCTGACATTAAATTCTCCATTTAACTCATATTTCCCCGCTAGACCACTAGGAGCTCTCGCATCCAAGATACGTCGTTTGTGGCGACTTACTATCGTAAGTACTTGAGTCCCAGGCTTCATCATTTAACTCTTATTATTTTAGTTAATCGATGGAAATTAATCATGTTTCCACACTAGCCGTATATAGGCTGAGGTTTTTGCACGTTGGCCATGATAGCTCAAAGGTTAAGAGCGACTGGACGGAAACCGGGAGATCCATTGGCATTGAATTTCTCATGTTGGCTCTATACATCAAAAACCTTAGCCTATATACGGCTGGTGTGGAGAAATGATTACTTTCCATCAATTAACTAAAATTGCTGTACTTCTTGCTAATAAAATGGTTCATGTAACGGTATTGTTTGTTTTAAAAAATAGGGAAGCTTACTTTCTGGAGGCACCTCACACATCTTTTGTGTAGCTAATTTTGTCTTGGCTATTACAGTTTACAACTTGAATAAAGGTAATTCAAATGAAGAGTTATTTAGAACTTTAAGTAAATTCAGGATATACATATAATTTATCATAAAAACTTATTAAAATTATTGTATTCTAGTCAAAATCCTTAGATGGGTTCTATTTCGGTGGGAAGAACTCTCGGCAAATTCTATATGAAGAGGAATTTGGGGTGACGTGGAGGTTTCTTAAAGTTTCCTGTAGTATTCTTGGAAGGCTGAAGAATCTTATATATCAACTTTGATTATTACTAATGTTTTCACACGCACACACAGATACATAATCGTATGGATTCGAGTATCTCAAAAACATGTATCTCTGGATGGAATAGAATAGCTTTTCTGCTTACTAAAGTGCTAGATAAAGTAAATTTAAGACATGATTCATTCATATGAACTTTGTTACCCTTCCAGTATTTAAATGTTATAATTGGTTGCTCATAATTTCTTGCCTTTTTAATGTGTAGGTCAAACAAAAGTAAATACGATTTGAACATCAAATTTATCAATAATTTACGCTTCGTTAGTTTTACATATTCTTCCCAAAACACTATGATTAACAAAAAAAGCCAATACACGTTCCTGGTTATTTACCACTTCTTCCCAACGTTCTACAAGGAGCTCAATGCCTTGTTTCGGCTCCCTTTTGTTGTAATTTACGTCCACCAACATTAATCTTATCGGAGGATGAATGGAATGGGTGAAATGCTCAAATGAGCCCGGGGTCCATGGAGCTTACAGTTACGCGACATTCGTCTTTCAGGATAAGGGAAAACCCCGTGAAAACCTTATCTAGGTAACCCACCCTAACCGAGATTCGAACTCGGGACCTCTTGAACGTGAGGCAGACATGTTACTACCACGCTAAGGAGGCGGGCCAGATATTGCACGAAACGGCACGCAGTGTATTCAAGTAATATTGATAAGAGATACCAAGTCAGGAGGATATGGAGGATATGGCAGGCAACACTTCCCAGCTTCCCTGAACATACTGGCAATTGAAGACGAGCGTTCTATATGTCGCCATATCGGAAATCAGGTTGAGTCGTTGCATTTGTTAGACGTAAGGCTGATGCTTCGTTTCCGAACAAGCAATTCGTGATAGTTAAGATCCTCCTCTCTTGAGTGGCCCCGTAGCGCATCAGTAGAGCATCTGCCTGCCCTGCTGGAGGCCCCGGGTTAGACTGCCGGCGATGAGGCAGGGATTCTTCTCGACCAAGATAGTTCCTCATCTTCCCCAGAGTCTAGAAGTTGACGCAGCCCCTGACACCTAGGAACACTGAGTCGGGATATAACTTGATATCAGAAATACATTAACACAAACAAATTGAAACAGGAACTTTGGTCCTTGGATAAATTACTCATTTACTTATACGTTTAATAATTATTCATAAATTTAAGAACTGTAACTAGTTACGTTAGCGAAAGCAAAATTGTAGAATTTGATGAAATATTGTAAGGAACCTGGGCAGACATACGTGAGAAACACTGCACTCCCGGATGACGATCTAGAACGAGCGGATGTTTGACAATAGAAAGGTATGCTAGCTATTTTACTGTACCGTTTTACTGGTCAATATACCCTTAGTTTTTCCTAGTAACGCCGTGCTGTGTGTATATAAGAGGATGGCAACCCCTATTCAGCCCTCAGTTGTTGCTCATTCCAGTATTGTATACATCCATCAGGTGTGTTCGACGAAGTATCACGTCCAATAAAATGTACTATAAAATATCCGCCGAAAGTGCAGTTAATTAAGTGCCCGGGTTCCACAAATGCAAGGACAAATAAAAGCAGTTCAGAGATTACCGTTGGTTTGTGTAGTCTCAACCTTAACACCCTAAGAACCCAAAAAGAATCCATGCAGGAGAAGGCGCTAGAGCCAAGGATAAAGCAAGCAGCCGACGACGACGTGGAGACCGAGGAAGGAGTCCCGACGTCGACCCAGGTACATGCAGCCGTGAGGCAGAGAGGTAGTACTGCCGCAAAATAAATATAAATAAATGACGTATACCAGAATAGAGTGAGTGAGTGTGTGGTGTTTTAAGGCCCGTCGACAACAAGGTCATTTGGGTCTACCAGAGTAGATATATGCCATAATGCTAGCATATATTCCAGAGACGGGTACAGCGACAAGGCCACTCTGCGAAGGTCAGTAAACTCCCTTTGCAAACCCTGTAAACAAACAACCCTACTCTATTGTCTGTTTTGTCCTCAAGGCCAATTTGGTGTCACCCAGTTGGAAACCAACCCATTGTTAAAATCCCATGCGTGCTTCTGGCAAAAGGCTTCAAGATTTTGACCGTCGCTCAGAACGCATGCTTCCGTATACATTTTTGCATGCGGACCGTTAGAGAAAGCGTCTCTGATGTTAGGTCCGAAACTGGAAATTCTGAACACTGATCTCAAGTGGGGATAGGTACCAGCCAATTTAAAATTGATATTTGTTCATGTGATTTTGCAAACTCAAAAAAATACCTATAGTGGGGGTAATTCAAAGTGATGGCGGAGAGTAGGTTTTCTAGTAAGAACACTTCGGTCCTGAGGTCTACGTGAGACGGACGCCTAGCAAGTACAGTCCAGCGGCATGCACCGAGACAAAGTGCAGTATATAACAGTCTTTACAGTGAGAGTTAGCACAAAGAGTAATATATAGGGAAGACGATAAATATATCCAATTCGACTACGCAGTGCTATTGCCCCTGCGCACCACAACACAATACTGACGCGGGATACAGTGACGGTAAGCATGGCGACCTCACGGACGACGACTTTACGGTGGTGAGCAAAGGAGTCTAAGGACAACAATAAACTTCTTTCTTCCAGAGTCAAGGTGTCATCATTTAAACCACAACTAGTCAGGACGCACACACTCCCTGAAGTACAGATGAGAGTTCTCACGCGGGCGCTACAAGTCACCTCGAACCAGTTAGTCTGCCTCTCCTTAACCTCCTCACGCCACCAAACCTTAATTGTGAGGCGTTGAGCACAAGAGAGAGAGCTCGACGTGGTTCGCTACGGGCCGGACCGCCTCAAAAGTGTGAATGAGTGCGAATGTGTGCCTGATCTAATGATTACGCAATGAATACGAGTTAACACCTTGAATGTTCCAAAAGGAGTACGGCCGCCGATATAACCATTGGAATTAAACGCGGTGTATAAATGAAAAAACAAAAGAAATCCTCTCAGCCCCACCACACGATACATTGTTGTTCCGTGTCGCCCGTTTATCGGGGCTAACACACTTTTGCGCCGCTTCACGTTGAACGTGCAGGCAGCATTTTCTGTCACTTTTAACAGTTCAGTAAAGGAATTGCTGCTTGTACATGAGTTGTGCGATGGCGACTAAGCAAATTGCTGGATGGTAGTTCGTTGATTTTTGTGTCGTTCAAAGCATGTGGAACACAGGTGCCTAACTTTAGAAACTTCCCCACCAAGGGAAGCTACTGTGGGAGCGTGCTAATTCTCTCCTCTCTTAGGATGAATCTTCGTGATTCAGTGGCTTCTGATGAACCTGAACGAAGCGTTCTGTGGGAAGTTAGAGCTCCAAATGTCCAACTTGAATGCATTAAATCAATTCTGAAGTACTTAAAAGGCATTAATTCCTTGCTATACAGTCCACAAATCTCTCTAGTAGCTTCTGTGGCTTTGGCACCAACCAAAAGGGGAAGGTATCAAAGTTGCTCTTCATTGGTGACTTGTTACATGAATTCATTTACCTGAAAGGAACCATACATACAAAACCTAAATACATTATTTTGCAGAGCGTATAATGCTCTATCGAATGAGATGAAAAACATTGCCAAAACCTTTTATTTTGCAAGAAAAGATTTCACTTTGAAAACACAAGTTTGGTATTAACTGTCTTGATTTTTGAAGCATACTATTGAGACCATTTAAAATGGTTATTCAAATATGTTTAAATGTTAAAAATTATAAAATGGAATTATCTGGAAAAAGTATGAGAAAGTCATCAATCAAAATTGTAAAAATTGAATAATGTTGATTCGTCGTGATAGCAACGACCCAGTTAATATATAAGAACGAGATGAAGCGGTTTCCTTCTTCTTCTTACTATCGGCACGGGTGCAGGGGGCTATTGCCTCTCTGTACCCAATGCTGGGTTCGCGCTCGCTGCCAGTCCGCTTAAAGCTACACCTCTTTCGAACGCTGATAATCCCACTCATGTTGTACGCCTGTGAAATCCGGGGCATGGCTGCCGATAGCTGGATAGCATACCTTCAGCTTGCACAGAATAGAGGACTCCGATCCATCTATTCTGTGGGTCGTTCTTTCCCCGTGAGGTTGCTTCACGAAGCTTTTCTTCTCCCATACGTGGAGGACGAAATTAGGCGCCGGGCGACAAAATTTTACGCTCAAATTCCAGCTCACAGAAGCGCCCTGGTTAGGTCTCTAGGAGAATACGACGCTACGAGACGCCGCTTCAGGCGTTACCGGGTACCCCGTATGGCTTGCGGGCACCCGAGGTAACCAAGGAGTTAAACTTACAGCAGCATAAGCTAAATTTCAAATCTCCAAAAGAGCTGTTTGGCTACAAAATTTACCCCACTTTAGAAAAATAAAACACCAGGGTGTAAACAAAAAAAGCGGTTTGGCATCCTGTACAAAATTAAAGAGGAGCAAAAAGCTACCTCAACAAATTTCCTCAACAAAAAATTCCACATCATCCTGTAACCATCAGAATTATCAACCTGCGGTCAGACCCAAAACCTGGGTGGGTACGCAGCAAAAACCCTCTGGCTGTTAACAGCCTGTCAGTATACGACTTGGACTTGTACTTTCCTTCTTTTCTATCGAGCTGTTGTGTGAGTAAGACGTACTCGTCAAATTCTAAAATGGACGCTATCGTCAAAAGTTGTTATAGTATCATTGTAATTGTGCTACGAGTAACAATTATCAATTTATAGTGAAAATATTTAATTATCAAGTGTTAAAAAGTCAAATTATCAATAAATCGAAAAGATTATTCAAAAGTAATTCGATAAAATAGTGTTTCATTTAAAATCCACCATCTTCTTTACATCCGCGACCCGTCCTGGGAAAAAGAATCTTATGCGAACATCAGAGCAGCCATGGACGAGATAATACTTCCAGAACATCAGGGAACTGCATAAATTCGATACATATTGTCTACGCAACGTGGGATTTAACCAACCTCAAATACACAGCTAAATATTTTCGTTACACTGTTCACACACATCATCGCCCCACACACACTTTTCCACACACGTGGATATTACTCTTAAGTATTTACATTTTAGTGCCAGGGACATTATTAACGTATTTTCATTGAACTTTCAGAAGGTATGGAATATCTTCTCTGCCTATTATGTACTTGATAAAAGTAATTAACATTAGTAATTTAAAAAAAATGTATTCAAGGCCCCACATCTAACTACTTTTAAGCTCTGAATTTAAACATACAACTTGCAGAACAGACGTTTTACTCTTATTGTAATTATTAATTTTATTATTTATTGCAACTATTTTAATCCCGCAGCGTATCACCAGGGCAGGTTGTCACTTCGGTTACGCAGTATTTGGAATACCACCAGTGGGTAGAGTCAGTCACTTGGCTAATGATAAAATATAGGCAAGGCGTGAAATTACAAAGACAACCCAATAAATGAGTACCACACAGACAGTGGTTGTTCGAAGGCCTAACAATGTAGCTTTGTTAAGATCATGCGATAGCAGTTTATGCTTCTCAAATCCAAGGTGAGATATTATTTAAAGTTGCCAATAAGCCAATACGTTTTAATTTGCCATGGTTACGCTGTCGTTTGTTGCTTGGAGATAACTGTTAACTACAGCTGGCTTTAATCAGGTGTGGCATAGGAGAAGTCGGGCTCGAGCCTTGGATTACGCATGCATTTGAGTGCGTGAGTGTGTGTGTGGGGGGGAGGGGGTGATAGAAGCAGACAGCGGGAGACATACAGAAAAATATCTGCATGTTATCTATTATTATTTCTACAAGTTTTTCTTACGTAAGATTTATTTCTTTCGATACTACGTAAAGTATCTAAAGTTGGTAAAGGTATATTATTGTATTCAACCAAAAAATTCGACCAAAATGTCAACAAAAATATGCGCATGAAACCCTCCTAAAATTACCAGAAAAATATCTGTCTGTCCGTGCCTGCGCGGGCGGGAACATCTGCCTGTATATAACAGAGCTCAAAAACGTAATGTTCCTTAAAAATCATTACTTCGTACTTTACTTAAACTTATTCAAAGCATGCCAAGAGCCAAGAGCCAAGAGCAGGTGCAGGTCGCCCGAGTTCTCCCGGGCGGAGGGTTACGCGCCACGGTACCTATCCGCTGTGCGGATTTACCCGTGCGGTAAAATAGATCTAAGTTATTGCGCAAGCTTGCGTGTCTTGTTAGACGGCGCAGTTGGCCTCTGCTGATGCTTCTGGTGCCGGGATATTCCCCTTGGGGAACAGTGCCCGTTCCACCCTGCTTTTGCGGTCGCTAGCGAGCCGACAAGCCGTGGTGGAACCAGTAGCGAGAGGCCAGATGGGAATTTGGTTAATGATGTTGGTATTTCCAGGTCGTGCGCGCGTCCCAGGGCACGACTGTAGGTGTTAACCTGCCAGCCGCGGCGAGGGCGCGATTTGACCTGGCAGTGATTGCTAGGGGTAGGAGGAGAGGCAGAACCTACCACCCAAGGGCGTCCTTGGGTAGGCGATAGCTCCTTCGTCTACTGGGGAGACGGTGGTGTTCAAAGCATGCGTCGTGACGTAGCGAGCTAAGGCAGCGTGCCAGGTCCCTGGCCACGGAAAACGTCCCAGGTTGGATCATCAATGGGGTGCGGATTTTAAGTCCCGGATGTAGGGTCGGTGCCTGACGTTACTAGAGGAACCTCGGGCCGAACTTCCGAGCCACTGGGAGTTTTTCGGATTGGGTTGGAATGGAGGGGCCAAGGCGTTCCCGACACCCACGGAAAATTGGGTACCTCCAGCCAGGCTGCGACCGCCCGGAGAGGGTAGAGGGTTGCCTTGCAAGTCCCGGGTAGAGTCTGTTTAGTTACCTCATGCACACGTCGGCCACTGCTTTTGACGAACCCTTATAATCGTTTTACACCCAGGCCCTCCTTCTCCCAGACCTTTCTGCAACGTTGCCACATTTCTCCATACGTCATGGGTATCGTACGAGATTTCGTCTAAATAAATTATCTTATGTCCTATACCGCAAAACTTCCTTAGTTTGACGTATATATAATATCGCCAAGCTACAATTATTTCATAATAACCCTTATCTTATTCAATGTGCGGTATTTGAAACCTAGCTCCTTTAGGAGGCCGCGCAAAGTGCAGTGCCCATAAGGAGAATCACAAATTTCTTGCAAATGTGCAACCAATTTGTCTAAGGTGGGCGCTTTCCCTTTTGCATAGAATCTATAAATTTATCGACGAATTAAATCACATCTGAAATTATCTACTTTAGAGAAACGTTTCCTTTTGTTTTCACACTTGATCGGCGTCTTTGGTATTCCTTTCGTCACAATATTTCTTACTGTATTTGTGTGAATACCCAGAATTTATCATCAGGTTCATTGCACGACTCCTTACCAAGATTATTTGTCAGCACATATTTATATGTGTTCAAAACAAGCGCTTGAATTTGCTTAGAAACAGCTACCGTTATAACTTTGTTTTTGAGGCTTTTCCAGTAATATAACTCGGCCCAGTTATTCACACTATTGTCATCACTTTGATTATTTTCACTTGACAAAGCTATCTACTACTTCATTTGCATTTACCACTGCATTTCCCTCCCACGGTCTCCACATCGTGACACGAAACGAATTTCTGCACGTAATGAAACAGATCAACTGGAAGTTGGAACTTTGGCAACTGAGACTCCACGTGGAGTAAACATGTGACTGTCATTTCAAGAAAATCAGGGTTGCTATTGGTCCTCAACGACAGTGTTCCATTTTTTAAGTGTGGGGATAGAATTATGACGGTCATTAGTGTGTGGGAAGTTAGTTTCCTTTGAGGGGCAAACTGCACTCTCGTTCACTAGACAGACTTTACTAGCCTGCATAGCTAGTAGAAGGTGTGCTAGATCACCAGGCAGCCCAGAGAGATTTTTCAGTAGTCTTCCCTACGGGGTGTAACCACTTCCATCCCGTCTTGACGTTGTTGTCGATGGTGGGGTGGGGGCTCTTTAATAAATCAGGTATTGCCCTAAGGAAAGAGCCCCATCGCTCCTGGATAGGAGGAGGCCAGGGTCTTCTGAATTTTGGGTACATCCTCTGCACATAACCGCCCACTCAGCATCGTGAGGAAAGTGAGGAGCTTACGCTCGGTAAGTGGCCTTGGTCACGAAAATCAACATTCCCGCTGGGGGATGCCGAGATGCTGACCACATCTCCTTCCCGTATCGGTTGTATGATCGTCCACCTCTGCCGTGCGTAAGCGGGCATGAGGCCGGCAGTGGGGCTAGTAGGCCTTGGCCCTCTTAGGAATGCCAAGCCAGGGTTTATTAGTCCCAAATAAGCTACATATCATTTTTTGTAAATGTCCTCGCTTGCTCGCCTAAGCTTGGAAGCAGTAATCCTTGTTCTACCTCCCATTCACTAAGAAACCGTTCAGATCAGATCAGAAATCTCCAGGATCCCTGTCAGAGTGTGCTATAAGAGCAGAGGACATTTACGATCTGCCTGTAACGTAAGACCATAGCCATTTTTGAAATAGTTTGTGTATATTTCATTTAGATATATGGAGAATACAGTAAACCCAATTGACAGGTGTTTAAAAGTAAGACATAATTTCTGCTTTTCTTCATTCTTCTTCCGCAGTCGCCTTTTCGTATTCGTATGTGAATCAAGCTCTCCTTGCATCTTGGCTTTGATCGTTGTGCATTTCTTCTATTCCCCCCCCACCCCCCCCCCCCGAGATATTTCCCTATTTTTCGTACACTCCTTTCCTCCGACAACCTAGGGGCATGTAAACAAAAAGTTACGGGCTGGATCTTGCACATCTGTCTATCTTCATTTAATCAGTCATGAAATGTCGTTCCAGCTATTTTACTTGGAACTGTCAGTTGGGTGTTTCTATTATTCTTGTTTCCAAAACATAATACATTATTGGTCAAACAAGCACTTCGTTAAAGTTAACCTCTTTTTCTTTTCCCGAATATGTTTTTCTCCACACCAAAGCATAGTAAGTCAGATATTTTGTTGCTTTAAGGGGGGGACGTATGCAAATATTGAAACTTAGTATACTTATTTAATATAATACACTTAATATGCATAATTGTTTTCATAATTTTCCATTGTTTATAACTAATGCTACATATTTTTTTCTATTTGCAGCGATATTTACAAACTTAGGCCCAATTTTTTCAAAATTCACATATGCTATCTTTCTCAAATTTGGCCGCGCCGTGGCTCAGTGGTTAGACCGCTTGGCTCTCACCAAGGCGGCCCGGGTTCGATCCCAGGCGACCGCAAAGTGAGATTTGTGGTGGACAACACGGCGCTGGGGCGGGTTTTCTCCGGGACCTCCGGTTTCCCCCGCCAGCTCATTCCACCGGTGCTCCATCTTCATCTCATGTATCATTAGTGTCACCCCTCGTAGGGGAGGGGATACTCCATAGGGGAGAGGATCCGACCCCTTCAGCTGCCATGGTGCCGGCACTGCGGACCCTTAGCACCCGTGGTACCTCTGACGTTACTAGAGGAACCTCGGGCCGAACATCTGAACCCCTCCTTCGGCAGTTGTTCGGATTGGGATGTTCTCGTGGGGGAAGTGGTTCCCGAAACCCGTGGGAATCGGGTACGTCTTCGGACGGGGTTGAGGGTAGCCATTAATTCTCCCAGGTACTAGCCTGCAAAGCTAGTAGAAGGTGTGCTAGATCGCCAGGCGACCCCACCGAGGTCATATCGGTAGCCTTCACCTTTGGTGTTGGCGCGCGTAAGTTGCGTATCCACTTCCATCCCGTCTTGTGTCCTAGGACCAGATGGGGGGGGGGGCCTTGTTTGTTACCCAGGTCTTGTCCTATGGAAAGCCCCACTGAGGACGCCGAGCGACCTTTGGGACAGCTCGGATAACTCCCTGGTTGAAAGAGGCTCGGGTCTTGTTCCTACGGGTTCAAGACTAATGGGAGTAGAATTTCTGGAATCAACTGTCACCGCCTGCGGTGCCGTATGTCGTAAAAGCAGGCGTTAAACACTACACTACACTACTTTCTCAAATTTGGTATGTTATTTTAAAATACATAGAAATTAATTTTTTGTATTTAGATTTCTTATTAAAGCTGTATAGAATTTAAAAAAAAAGTTAATCATATGCATCCCTTAAAAATTAAAATAATTTCATATATTTTGTATCATCACATTCCATCTGGTGCTGAATCTTAAATTCTAGAACCAAAAAAATTTCCATTGTGGCATAAGAAAGCTGTGTGCTAAACTGCATCAGAGTAGATGAAGTAGTTTGATAGAAAAATGGGTTGAAGTTGTACAAAATTTAAGTTACGGGGAAAGGCAATTTAAAATACAATAAGTATTATTCAGTTAACCTTTTAATTTTAAGTCACAACTTCCCATATCCATAGTCTGTGTCCTCATTCTGGTCTTTTATGGCCTTTCTGTTTAAATTCCTGTTCTGTCTTGCTTCTTTCTGCATTAATTTCATAGCTCTTTCTGCACCAGCGATGCGAATGTTGTCGATACTCTGCAAAATTGTTTCCATAAACACACCAGGTTGATACCCTAACTGATGCATAACTTTCTTTCTGCCAACATTCCCATCATTAAACACTATTGCAGCATCAAATGTAGCAATGGAAGACACAAATGATGTTCTGGGACACCTTTTCCATATCAAACTGTCGAGGTTTTCATTTGGGTTTTGTGTCTCTCCATAGAGACATTTTTTTTAGCAAGTCTGGGTGTGCTAAGAATTGGTAGGTGGGCTTTATAGATTCCAAGACAGCTGATGGAAGACTATGTGTTGCTACTATGCTACTATGCAACACTAGGGCATTTAAATTTTTAAAGGTACATACACACCACGTACAGTCATAATATTTTGGCGTTTGATAGCTAACACTATATACTACATTACAAAACAATACAAAAATAGATTTTTTGGACATTTTATCGTACGTGCCCCCTTAAAGATCTGCGGGTTAATTTCTTGAAAGCCAACATTTCTAATATTCAAGCAGCAGTTCTTACAGTTAGTGGTATTGTTTTGTAGGTAGTGATGTGATGAAATTCTGTCTCATAATATACGATATTGTGAGTTTGGGTGTTCGAGAAATTAAAATTCCAATTGCACAAACTCAAAATGTTCTTTATTTCCACCGAATTACAGTTGGAACACTTGCCGATTACACAGAATTACGTAGCGCACACAATTACAATTCGCCAGTTCATCTGTCACAGGTCCACTCTACACCCACAATTACGTGCAACTCCTCTGATACACGTACAGTCTTGCGGTCCATTTACTGACGCGGCGCTCCTCACGGCTGCTCGCCAGGAACTGAACTGACTGGCCAACTACAGCCCATTTTTATAGTAATATCGCTGTTTCTGGAAGTCTCGCGGTTCAGTGAATCACCCCGAAGGTTACAGACTGCAGGGGGAGGAGAAAGAGATGGCTAGTGATGTTTCTTCCAACTATCCCTTCATTTGCGCTATAAAATAAATGGTTAGGCGTGGTCGAATGCTTCCCGGCCCTCACTCAGCCGTCAGTTGGTCGTACCTTACGATAATTGGGTGACAATAGGAACAAAAGACTTAGCAGGAACAGTCATCTGCATAACCGACAATATTGATCTTTTTTTTTTTTTTTTTTTTTTTTTTTTTTTTTTTTTTTTTGGTGCTACTTATATCCAAGTTCACAATACGTTTCATAGTAATTTCATCTATCACAATTCTAAATAGAAGTAGACTTAGAGAGCTACCTTGTCTTAAGTCTCTTCCAAATAGGAGTTTCTCAGTCATTGATGTAAGGTACTGTTTTTAAAACATTAATAAAGCTGTACTGAACATCTTAAATGTATAAAATATTTCACAGTGCACAACTTAAGCTTCTAATGAGATCGCAATAATACTATTTCTTGTGGTATACACACTGGAATAGTAGTAAGATTTCGGTGAGTGCTTTTGTGGTCTGGTGGTCAGCTACATAGTTCATCCAAACTCCAAAATTACCAGAACATGTTCAGTTATAGGCTAATTTATATGTAGATGTAATTCACTTTATTGAGGAATAGCTAGAATGCCGTAAACCTTTATGGTATTGTATTTCAGACAGGAATTGTAAAAACATTTGACATACCGACTGCGGCGACATCTGTTGCTACTCACCTGGCTAAAAACAAATTCATGAGTGAGCAACATCAAAGGTACCGATACAAACTGCACCTCCTGTATCTTTTTGTTTGTACTGTTTGCACTATCATGAAGTGAAAAGCAAAAACTTGAACATGTTTAATTGTTGAACTAACAGTATATTCGAGAGCAGTGGTGAACACACACATTAAAAGAAGTTAATTGTACTTTCATACTGGCCGTGTGTAGGCTAAAGTATGGAAAGATAGTCAGACTGAAAAATTCAATGATATAGCCGATATTTGAACTACGAATCTTCTGGTTGTCGTCCAGACGCTCTCTATCCCTTGAGCTACTATAGCCAACCTGCCGACATGACACTAAATTCTCCAACTGACTCGTGTTTTTTCCGGTAAACCACTTAGGAGTTCTCATAAACACATAAGACAACTACCTTAATGGCGACTTACTATGCTGTAAGTACTTCAGAGCCCGGGCTTTACACTTAACCACTATTAGGTCAATTAATGGAAGTTAATTGTTCTTTCACACTGGCCGTGTAGGCTGAAGTATGGAAAGATAGACTGAATTTTTCAGTCTGACTGTATCTCTCCACACACATTAAAAGTTAACTGCACAAATTCTACATAAAAATTGTTTTCCTGCTTAAATTTATCTAACTTACATTTACTTGCCCGTCCAGTCTCTGCCTCATGTATGTGCCATCACCACTTTAAGAATAAGTGGTCACATGAATCCAACAAACAAACACGCCGTAGTAGTTTCATTGCTGGTACTCCTGGTTACCGCCTGTGAGAACAAGGCAAGTTCAGACATGTTCAGTATCGCCTACCGCTGCAATAGAGGTAACACGCGAGGAACAATATGCGTCTTAGAAATTCTGCTTTCGTCTCAACAAATTTTCAGTGGAGGTCTATACAATGTTACAGGAGGCCTATGGAGAGTCTGTTCTTCCCTACAGCACAGCTCGAAGGCGGTTTAAAATGTTTAAAGAGGGGAGACAGTTAATTTCAAAGACAAGCTCTTACAGAAGAAAACTTTACCACTGCTGCTGCCATATGAGAGAGGTTCAACGAATTAACTTAAGATCACTTTCTGAAATACTGAACACTTCTTTGGGTGCCACCCACACGTTGGTGACAGAAACATTACACATGAGATGTGTTTCTGTGCGATGGGTTTCAAGACTGTTGATTCCCGAACAAAAGGACATTCGCATGCAGGTCTGCATGCAGGTAAATTTGATGTTAGAGGAAAATCCGGGGTTTCTATAATACGTAATCACTGCTGATGAAACTTGACTACATCATTTTGATCCTGAGAGCAAACACCAAAGCTCAGTGTGGAAATAACCTTCATCACCAACCCCCCAAAAAGCAAAAGTGGCTGTTTCTGCTAGGAAAATTATGGTCATCCCATTCTTTGATATTCATGGAATTGTTTATCGCATGTTGTACCTGCACACACATCAGTATCTGGACTATCTGAGGATGTCCCAAAAAATTGCAAGTCCATATCAGGCGCAAAAGGCCACATTTCCGTGAAGCAGGGTGGATGCTGCACCATGATAATGCGCGGCCGTATATTGGCCACGTTGTTGCTGAATATCTTTCAAAAACCAACGTGAAGTGCATACTTCACCCTCCCTATAGTTCGGATTTAGCCCCATGTGACTTTTTTCTATTCCCTAACTTGAAGAAACGCTTTCATGGAAGGCATTATCCATCATCAGAAGCAGTGGTGAAGGCTGCGGAGGGGATTTTGAGGGATCTCTCAAAAAATCTTATCCATCATATCTTTGAAGACTGGCAGAAACGCTGGGACAAGTGCATCGCATTCAGGGGAGGCTGTTTTGAGAAGGACCATCAAAATTATGAGGATGAGTAAAGGTACGTTGTCAAAAAAAGATTGTGATCATTATTTATTAAACAGCCCTCGTACTACGAGCTGCGAAAGAATTATGTCGCAGCCCACAAAGAGGCGCGGAAGTCCTAGTAGTTCTTGGACAGAGCCCATCCCTCCCGGGAGCTGCCTGAAAAGGAAATTTAACGTCTCATTTTATCTGGTGAAATTTCTGTATAAAATTTTTTGTTTGTGTGCAGTAGTTGCTGTATTTAGTACAAGTTAAATCGTGGGTATAAATTATACTGCTAGTTGTGGCTGTTTACACCATCCTAAAGTACGGAATAAGCTCATCGATGCCTATAATTAGAATCTTGGAAACAAATGTCCTTCTTTTTAATGCCAGCGATTTGTCTCCATAGTAAATACAAGTCAAAAAGTCCCTGCCACACCCACGTTCGGAATGAAGAAACATTACTCAAAACTAGTTAGGTAAAATATTGCAATAACATATATAATTATTATAGATTTGTAAATGTAGCTGAACTAATGTTCTGAGGTTTAATTAGACGGCGCCTCTAATCCCTAAGCTTTATCTGCAATCGATCTTGCTCCTTTAAAACAGGTTCCATTGCATATTCACCATATTCATCTCGGTGAATCTTTGTTAGTCGCCGCTCACAAGTGATGTATGTTATTTTCCTCACTCCTCCCTTCAAATTCCATTTATTATCTGTCCTCTTTTTTTGTTCTTTTGCCGCTCCTTTGCTATGTAACACCAGACGTAATTTAAATAGCGTCTGCTGGTTAAATTATTAACTAGAGTGCTACGCCCATGCGAAAGAGATAGTTTCTTTTATGAATGAACTTGCTCATTTACTTTTACATGCTACATAATTTGTGGGATTGTCTGGAAAGCAGAGCGGTTAAACAACAGGTATTTTGCAGCATTTGAGTGCGTCCTTTCCGTTGTGCATAATTTGATTGCAATTCATTTTTCACTATATCAATCAGCCCTAAGTTTCTTCTAATAACGGAACCGTAGAACTGTTTCTGAATGCTGAACTTTTGCAACTGCCTGATAAAAGAATTATTGACCACTAACGTTAATAATGAATTACAGGTAGCTTAAATTGTTGCAATAAATGACCTGATGAGAGAAAGTAACTAGCCAATTTCCGTGCTAAGGAATTATGGGCCATTGTAGCTAAGATAATTATGCCCGATTTCACCAACAAATGTCAAGACTTAACACGAGTTTAGCAATAGTTAAAACAAAAATTGCATTTCACCAACAAGTGTTAGCGTAATACAAGTGTTAAATATCATGTTAAACTAACACGCCGAATTTCTATGTTAAGTCCTTAACAATTGCAAATAGTCAAGATGGCGAACATGAACTCAGCTGTTGATGTCGATTTGCTATATTTAAGACCGTGTAAATGGTATCCATAATATAGTACGCCCTATAAGGAGAAATGATTTTGAGGAACTATCCGACGAAAACTGTTTTACGGAGATATAGACTGTCGAAACATGTTGCTATGAAGGTTACTGCGGAAGTACAAGAGAGGTTAGAACATGCATCGAAAGCAATATGGCGATCTCGCCTTAGCTTCAAGTATCAATAACCTTGCGATTTTATAATTCACTGAATTATGTGGATAATACATTGTCCACCTGCCGTCTTGAAACGTTCAAGTCACTTGCCCTTCTTCACTCCTCGTTTTAAATTTACGTATTAATGCGATAGAACATGCATCGTAAGGAATATGCTGATCTCGCCTTTGCTTCAAGTATTAATAACTTTGCGATTTTATAATTCACTGAATTGTTCACCTCCCGTTTTGAAACGTTTAAGGCACTTGTTCTTCGCACCTCGTTTTAAATTTACGAAATACTGACAATTTGTTTATTGCTTGTAGTAGTGACACATGCATTTGAATTAAATTCGTTTCCAATATTTTCCCCGCGACATCTTTCTCTTTTACATTCACCGCATCCGTCCTTTATTTTCCACGATACCCTTACACTTTGTAACCATTTCAATTAACAATTCTTTCTCCGTCGATGAGAAATTTGTCTCACGGCTTTACTTATGATTTTGTTCATCCACTATTTGTGCAGACAAAAATGAAAACAAAAACACATCGGAGTACGTTCAGAAAATCATCCATAGCCTTCTATACCTGTGATATTTACAATTTCTTGGATTTAGCACAGGTTTGTTAACATTTTAAGAAAACAGGTTGGTGAAATGTAAGAAATTTAACATTAGTTTTAGCGCGGTGACAATTGTTACGTTACATTTGTTAACGTTGATTTTAACATCTGTTGGTGAAATCGGGCATTAGTGTTCCAGTTGACGCAGTACCTGTCAGCTAGGAACACTGAGACGACATATAACTTGATATTAGAAAGACATTAACTCAAACAAACGAATAAATATGTATAAATGACATATACCAAAGAATATATAGATATAATTTGAGCCTATATTCCAGAGAAGGCCACTCTGCGAAGGTCAGTAAAATCCCTTTGCAATCCCTGTAAACAAACAACCCTACTCAATTGTCTGCTTTGTCCTAAAGGCACACTTGGTGCCACCCTGTCGCAAACAAACCCATTTTTAAAACCCCATGCGTGCTTTTGATAACAGGCTTTAAGATTTTGACCGACGCGCAGAACGCATTCTTCCGCATAAATTTTGGCATGCGGGTCGTTAGACAAAGCGTTTCTGATATTAGGTCCGAAACTGGAAATTCTGAACAATGTTCGTAAGTGGGGATAGGTACCAGCCAATGGAAAATTGATATTTGTTCATGTGACTTTACAAACTCCAAAATAGTGGGGTAATTCAAAGTGAGGGCGGAAAGTAGGTTTTTCTTGTAAGAACACTTGAGCCCCGTGATCTACGTGAGACGGACGCGTATTCGGTGCCGCCTAAAAGGTACACTTCCGCACCATATTGTGACTTTGTGGGTTCACGAAATTAAAAGTCCAATTTCACAAACTTAAAATGTTCTTTATTTCCACCGACTTACAGTTGAACACTTGCCAATTACACAGAATTACGTAATGCACGCAATTACGATTCACCAGTTCGTCCGTTACAGTTCCACTGCCGCTCACAGTTACGTACACTCTTGCGATGCACGTACACAGTCTTCTCGTCCGTTCACTAGCACGGCCCTCCTACGCTGCTCTTCAAGCATTGACTCAACTCACTCACGGCAGCCCCCTTTATAGGGATATCACTGTTTCTCGAAGTCTCTCGTTTCAGTGAATCACCGCGAAGGTTCCAGGCGGCAAAGGAAGGGGGAAGAGGCGGCCAGCGACCGGTGACACTTCCCTAATCATCCCCTCAGTTAGTGACTGAGATAAATGAGTGGGTGTTGCCCGGATGCCTCCTGTCCCCTACTCAGCTGCCGATGGTCGTGCTTTCCGATAATTGGGTGACAATACACTAATATATAGGGAAGAGGATAAGTATATCTAGTTTGACTACACAGTGCTACTGCCTCTGCACTTCACTTCACAATATTGACAGTGACTCTAAACACAGTAACCACATCGACGACGACTTTACGGTGGCGAGCAAAGGAGCGCAAGGACAACAATAAACTTCTGTATACCAGATTCGAGGTGTCATCATTAACCTACAACCAGTCAGGACGCACTCACTCCCTGAAGTACAGATGAGAGTTCTCACGCGGGAGCTACAAGTCACCTCGAACCGTTTACAATCTCCCTTTCCCTAACCTCCTCACGCCACCAATCCTTAATTGTGAGGCTCTCAGCACAAGTCAGTGCTCGACGTGGTTCGGTACGGGAAGGACCGTCTCATATTTCTTAAGAGACGCTTTATGCTTCCAAAATCTGTTACATGGGGAAAATGAGTGGCCACGTACAGGGTAGTTGTGAGTTATTGTCACAGCGAGTCACAAAACACGATGTCATCAAGGCCGCCAACCGTCACGAGTGAAATTTACCGCATAAAGAACCTAAGCGACGGCGCTTTCAGAAATAAACGGATTATTTTCAAAGCTGAAAATAGCATTGCTGATATGAAACATAGGTTATTTCTGCGGTAAAAGATGTATTTACCTTTAAATTGTACAGTGCCACAAAAAACGCATATTTTGATCTTCTGTATCTTAGGTGGTTTCTGAAATAAACAATTCAATTCATATCCAAAGTTTATCCTATAATTTTGCCACATATTCACAATTAAAAAGCTGCCAAATTCAAAGTAGTTATCAATTTAAGCCCACTTAGTGTGTCCGCTGTACTTAAGCATACACCTGGTGATGTATTAGTACTCGACATTCCCTTCATCGCTCGCACTATATATTTTAAACAGCTGATTCATGAACGACCGCAAAGCCACAAAGATGCTAAAGGGTATTGGCGAAGTATAGTGGTAGCTTCAAGGGTGGACTTACGAGAAAATGTTCAAAAAAATCTAATTTTTTTATTGTTTTGTAAAATAGTATATAGTGTTAGCTATCAAACACCAAAATATTATGACTACGTGGTCTGTATGTACCTTTAAAAAATTAAATGTCCTAGTGTTGCATAGTAGCAACACATAGTCTTCCATCAGCTGTCTTGGAATGTATAAAGCCCACCTACCAATTCTTAGCACACCCAGACTTGCTAAAATAATGTCTCTATGGAGAGACACAAAACCCAAATGAAAGCCTCAACAGTTTGATACGGAAAAGGTGTCCCAAAACATCATTTGTCTTCTATAGTGGTGAAAATAGCTACATTTGATGCTGCAATAGTGTTTAATGATGGGAATGTTGGCGGAAAGGAAGTTATGCATCAGTTAGGGTATCAACCTGGTGTGTTTGTGGAAACAGTTTTCCAGAGTATCGACAACATTCGCATCGCTGGTGGAGAAAGAGCTATGAAATTAATGCAGAAAGAAGCAAGACAGAAGAGGAGTTTAAAAAGAAGCTGAAGAAGACCAGAATGAGGATACTGACTATGGATATGGGAAGTTCTGACTGAAAATTAAAAGGGAAACTAAATAATTCTTATTGTATTTTTAATTGCCTTTCCCCGTAACTTGCATTTTCTATAACTTCAACCCATTTTTCTCTCAAACTACTTCATCTACAGTGATGCAATTTAGCACACAGCTTTCTTATGCCACAATGAACATTTTGTTGGTTCTAGAATTTAATATTAAGCTCCAGATGGAATGTGATGATACAGTATATATGAAATTATTTTAATTTTTAAAGGATGCATATGATTAACATTTTTTAAAATTCTATAGCTTCAATAAGAAATCTAAATCCAACAAATTCATTTTCGGTGTGTTTTAAAATAATATACCAAATTTCAGAAAGATAGCATATGTTAATTTTGAAAAAAATGGGCTTAAGTTTGTAAATATCTCTGCATATAGAAATACTATGTAGCATTAGTTATAAACAATGGAAAATTATGAAATCAATTGTGCATATTAACTTTATTATCTTAAATGAGTATACTAAGTTTCACTTCTCTAACTTGAAAACTTTGGATTTTATGGCTATTTATGTAAGACCCTGAATATTTGCATACGTCTCCCCTTAAAGTAGGCACGTAGCGTTTTCCGCTATATGCTGTTAAAATGATACCCAATAAATATGGACTTCAGTCAACACAAGTGCCCATGAAGGAACAATACCTGTAAGCTATTTTATATGCACGGGACCTATCAGAAACACAATAAATTACCGTGGCGGCCGTAAAAGTAACGTTCAGTCATTCTGTGTGGCACGTATTTCGAGAGGTGTTTGGAATTCAAGAAGGTGCTAAACAGCCGGACCGCATAGTAAAACAAGGAAAACAAAGCACTGACGGCTGAGGTGGATGTGACGTGAACACAGACGCGACAGCTGGTGAAAAATTCAGTTTCCTCGCAGGGGTTTAGAATTTAATATTCTCGGGTTCATGTTGACACGTTTGGTATATGCTGACTCAGGGTATAACTGCATTACCTTATATGGAACATACCTAATTGATATTTTGTAATGATGATGATGATGATGATAAACAATGATGATAATGAAAGGGTAGAGCCAGACTGAAAAATTCAATTCCATAGCCGGGATTTGAACATCTGATCTTCTGCTTTCCGTCCGGCCCCTCTAACCATTTGAGCTACTATGGCCAACGTGCCGACATGACATTAAATTCTCCAACTGACTCGCGTTCTTCTCGATAAACCACTAGGAGTTCTCATAAACACATGAGACAATTACGACTTACGACTTACTATGCTGTAAGTACTTTAAGGCCCGGGCTTTATAGTTCAGACCACTAATAGGTACAATTAATGGAAATTAATTGTTCTTTCACACTAGGCGTGTGTAGGACGCACTATGAAAGGGTAGAGCCAGACTGAAAAATTCAATGCGATAGCCGGGATTTGAACCACGGATCTTCTGGTTTTCGTCCAGCCGCTCTAACCATTGGCCAACGTGCCAACATGACATTAAATTCTCCAACTGACTCGTGTTTTTCGCGGTAAACCACTAGGGGTCCTCATAAACACACGAGACAACTACCTTAATGGTGACTTACTATGCTGTAAGTACTTTATGGCCCGGGCTTTATAGTTTGGACCAATATTACGTAAAATTAATGGAAATTAATTGTTATTTCACACTAGGCGTGTGTAGGACGCATTATGAAAGGGTAGAGCCAGACTGAAAAATTCAATGCCAGAGCCGGGATTTCAACCGCGGATCTTCTGGTCTACGTCCAGCCGATCTAACCATTGGCCAACGTGCCAACATGACATTAAATTCTCCAACTGACTCGTGTTTCTCCCGGTAAAAAACTAGGAGTTCTCATAAACACACGAGACATCTACCTTAATGGCGACTTACTACATGTAAGTACTTTAAGGCCCGGGCTTTATAGTTAACCACTATTTGGTACAATTAATGGAAATTAATTGTTCTTTCACAATAGCCGTGTGTAGGACGCACTATGAAAGGGTAGAGCCAGAGTGAAAAATTCAATGCCATAGCCGGGATTTGAACCACGGATCTTCTGGTTTTCGTCCAGCCGCTCTAACCAACGCTCTATGGCCAACGTGCCGAAATGACATTACTATTGTAAGTACTTGAGTCCCCGGCTTCATCATTTAACTTTTATTATTTTAGTTAATTGATGGAAATTAATCATTTCTCCACACTAGCCTACATAGGCCAAGATTTTTTTATGGATAGAGTCAACATGAAAAATTCAATGCCATGGCCGGGATTTGAACCACAGATCTCCTGGTTTCCGTCCAGGGAAATATATAAGTCAAATGGAGAATTTAATGTCAGGACGGCATGTTGGCCATGGTAGCTCAAAGGTTAAGAGCCACTGGACGGAAACCAGGAGATCCGTGGTTCAAATCCCGGCCAAGGCATTGAATTCTTCATGTTGACTGTCCATCAAAATTTACTATATTTTTCTAAAAAAGATGAATTTCGTAATAATAAAAACTCTGGTATTTATCAATTTAATTGTTTCGATAGTGGTCGGGTTTACCATGGGAAGACGAAACGTAATTTGGAAACCAGAACGAAAGAACATTAAGAACAGACTCATAAATTGGCCGTAACAAATCATTTTTGGTCATTTAACAATGTTATAAATCCTGATATTGAATTATTAAAACAATTAAATGTTCCGTTACTTTTAATGATTTGGAAAAAAATGTTTATTTTAAAAAATAAACATTGCGTATTTAATTTTGAAATACCAGCAGTTGATTCTGACCTTAAGTTTGTTTTGTTTTCAGATTTGGGTAATACTGAAAAAATATAATTAACCTCCTTGACGACGAAGAGTCTTGACTGAGGACGTAAGTAAGGGTTCGTGAAATTGTTTTACTAATTCAACTAATAAGAAAAACAGACATCATTTTCTTAAGATAAGTGTTTTTTTGTTACAAATAATTGTATTTGTATAATTAAATATCAAATTTGATATTTAACAGACTTTTCGTTTGGGAGTTATGTTGCACGCCCTCCCCCCCCCCCCCCACACACACACACACACACACACACACACACACACACACACACACACACACACACACACACACACACACACGGCAGCAAAATGGGAGACAAAGTTGGGGCAGCGGCAGTAATATTTATAAACGGCATGTTAAAGCGTAGAGTCAGACTGAAATATTTAATGTCATAGCCGGGATTTGAACCACGGATCTTCTGGTTTCCGCCCAGTTGCTCTACTATTGAGCTACTATGGCCAACGTGCCGATATGACAATAAATTCTCCAACTAACTCGTATTTTCCCGGTAAACCACTTAGGAGTACGGCCAGTGTGAAAGAACAATAAAATTCCATTAATTGACCTAATAGTGGTTAACTATAAAGCCCGGGCCTTAAAGTACTTACAGCATTGTAAGTCGCCATTAAGGTAGTTGTCTCGTGTGTTTATGAGAACTCCTAGTGGTTTACCGGGAAAAGCACGAGTCAGTTGGAGATTTAATGTCATATTGGCACGTTGGCCTTAGTAGCTCAATAGTAGAGCACCTGGACGGAAACCAGAAGATCCGTGGTTCAGATCCCGGCTATGGCATAGAATTTTTCAGCCTGACTCTACGTTTCCACAATTTAGCCTACACAGGGCCAGTGTGAAAGAACAATTAATTTCCAAACGACATGTTGACCCATAAGTTAACGTTCAAGCTGCATGCTCGATGCTCAAATAACCAGGCAGAGCAACTTGCAATTCTTGAGGCGCTGAAGAAATTAAAGGAACCAGAAAATAAAGGGTACGCTGATAAACGAGTTGCATTGTTCACTGATAGCAGGATAACACTGGATCTCCTTAAAAACAACTCGAAACACAATTACCTGACTGAGGCACTCAAAGCTAAAATCCTCGACCTGAGAACATCAGACTGGATGCTACAGTTTGGATGGGTGAGAGCTCACTCGGGCATGTATGGCAATGAAATAGTTGACAGACTAGCAAGAGGCTGCTGGGGAAGATCGTGAAATACAATATAGTAAAACACCTAAAGAAGACCTGATATGCATGGAGAGAGACACTGGACTGAACGCATAGCAACTACAATGGACAGCATCAAGGAAAGGAGCCACCACCAAAGAATTCTTCCCATCCGTGAGAAAAAGACTAAAACAAGAACTGCCCATTTGCCAAGAGTTTACAGCAATTGTCACAGGACATGGAAAGCCCCTTTCATACCGCCATCGATTTGCTTTACTAGATAGCCCAGTATGCAAATGTCAAGAAGGGGACCAAACAGTAGACCACATAATATTCCGATGTCCAATCGTAAACAAACAAAGAAACGACATGATCAGGAAAATAAAAAGCAGACAATGCGCGTGGCCCATTACCAAAGAGGAACTTGTTAACACACCTCTAACATGTTTCGTCAAATTTGTTAAATCAATAAACATCACAGATATAGAGTAGGCAAATGAAGCATAAAAATACAATAAAACTGCTAATTAATTGCAACTATTTTAATAAGAATATTGTAAAATATTGTAGGAAACATTTCAATACAAATACAAGATTATGTAAAATCATTGTAAAATTATTGTAAAAGTTGTATATAATGTAAATAAAATAAGGCATGTAGTATTCCTAAAGCATGGGACATGCCAGTTTAAAACACACACACACACGCACGCACACGCACACGCACTCTCACACACACACTCTCACACACACTCTCACAATCTCACACACACTCTCACACTCTCACACACACACTCTCACACACTCACACACACTCTCTCACTCACACACTCTCTCACTCACACACACTCTCTCACACTCACACACACTCTCTCTCACACTCACACACACACTCTCTCACACTCACACACACTCTCTCACACTCACACACACTCTCTCACACTCACACACACTCTCACACACACTCTCTCACACACACTCTCTCACACACACTCTCTCACACACACTCTCTCACACACACTCTCTCACACACACACTCACACACACTCACACACTCTCACACACACTCACACACTCTCACACACTCTCACGCACACTCTCACACACACTCTCACACACACTCTCACACACACTCTCACACACACTCTCACACACACTCTCACACACACTCTCACACACACTCTCACACACACTCTCACACACACTCTCACACACACTCTCACACACACTCTCACACACACTCTCACACACACTCTCACACACACTCTCACACACACTCTCACACACACTCTCACACACACTCTCACACACTCTCACACTCACTCTCACACACACTCTCACACTCTCACACACACTCTCACACTCTCACACACACTCTCACACTCTCACACACACTCTCACACTCTCACACACACTCACACACTTACACACACACTCTCACACTCTCACACACACTCTCACACTCTCACACACACTCACTCACACACACTCTCACACACACTCACTCACACACACTCACTCACACACTCTCTCACTCACACACTCTCACACTCACACACTCTCACACACTCTCACACTCTCACACACACACTCTCACACACACTCTCACACACACTCTCACACACACTCTCACACACACTCTCACACACACTCTCACACACACTCTCACACACACTCTCACACACACTCTCACACACACACTCTCACACACACACTCTCACACACACACACTCACACACACACTCACACACACTCTCACACACACGCACTCACACTCTCACACTCTCACACACACGCACACTCACACTCTCACACTCACACACCACACCACACCACACCGTTTTCTGGAACATGTTTGCTTTGGAATCACGAAATCCCAGAATGTGTATTTCCTTTGAGATATTGATATCATTATCTGATATAGGTAAATAAAGGAAATTTTAAAACTGGTAGAAAAAAATATATAATCAAATGTTCGGTTCCTTTCTTCTCTAACAGTAAAGAAATGTTCATCAAAACCTAAGGAAAACCGGCCTCTCCTGTCTTATAAAATTGTTACATATAGAAGGCAGTTATAATTTGACAGCCGACACAAAAAGTACATTGTGCTAATGCAGGTATTTTGATATCCTTTGATGGGCACTTTAACAAAGAAGTAATCCATCGTCCGGTTTACAAATCGACTTCCATATCGATACGCTAAAAGCAAGTTGTTCTAACGGTTCAGCAACCAAATCCAAGTTCGACCTTTGGAAATAGCTCTTACTTCAGCAGGTCAAGAATGCAGTATGCTCAAATTTGGACTTAACTTACCAAGTTGTTCTCTTGCCTAGCAGGTTCTGTGAAAAGGCATTCAAAATGTGTTGTTACAGCAAGTAAAGCAAGAAGACACAATTTTAACGATCAAAATATCCCATTTATGTACACATTTAGCAGAAGACTGTTAAGAAATGATACTGTTATGGATTTCTACTTTCTCTACTAAGTGGGTAAACAAGGGTTTGTATCCCATTGTAAGTGAACAGTAAACAGTAAGTAAACACGTTATTTTTAATTAAAGTCAACTGAAAAATTCAATGCGATGGCCGGGATTTGAACCACAGATCTCATGGTTTCCGTTCAGTCGCTCTAGCCCCTTGAGCTACCATGGCCAGCATGCCGACGTGACATTAAACTCTCCAATTGAATCATTGTATTTTCCCGGTAAACCACTTGGAGCTCTCCACAAATGTCTATCTCGAATATGAGCACTCTAAGTGGTCTACCAGGAAAATATGAGTCAATTGGAGAGTTAAATGTCGCGTCGGCATGTTGGCCATTGTAGCTCAAGGGGTTAGAGCGACTGGACGGAAGCGACATTTGTGCTTCAAAACCGGCGATGGCATTGAATTTTTCAGTTGACTTTAATTAAGATTTTTGCTAATTATAAAAATATATTCAGAAATATATTCAGTACTTACAGGTTATTTCTAGAAAGTTGAATATGTCTAACTGCCTGAATAATAATGTAGACGACCAACAGTGGAAACTTGCACAAAAACAAAAACATAAACAGTATTACGTTACCATTTCTTGTACCGTTCTGCAATTCTGAAATGCAGCACTTCTGTCTCTTACAGTGGATGTGTTCGAATCAAGTAAAATTGCATAAACCTCGCGACACGTCATACACTCAAAGTATAAAATTAATATTCAAAGTGTTAGTTTTGTAAAGAAGAGAAACAAAGGTCTAATTGCTCTGATAAATGATATCATAAAAATGACAGCAATAGCAGTAGGGAAAAATAAGCAAATTGCTTAATGCTGTGAAAAGAGCTCGAAATTCAAAACGTACGGGAGAAAAACTGTAAACCTCGGTAAAACATCGCCCGGATTCTAAAAGCTTTGAAAAATTTGCTGTGCACAGAAGTTCTCTGGAGTTTTATAAACAGAGAAGAAACACTCTTACAGTACGTATTCTTCTTCTTCTGCTTCTTCTTCTTCTTCTTCTTCTTCTTCTTCTTCTTCTTCTTCTTCTTCTTCTTCTTCTTCTTCTTCTTCTTCTTCTTCTTCTTCTTCTTCTTCTTCTTCTTCTTCTTCACTTCATGGCATAGGCAATCAAGTGCCTGTTCCGCCTTCGAAGTCCTCCAGCTATCGTTTCCTGGGTCTGCCCACCGATCTCCTACCTTTAGGATGATACTGTAATATTTGTTTTGTAAGTCTCTTATCTAGCATTCTTTCAACATGTTCCTTCCATTTTGGTTTGAGATCTTTTAACCTATCAGTCATACTAAAAGTGTCCAGCTCTTCTCTTATATTTTCATTTCTTATTAAGTCCCTCTTCGTGCATCCTTTCACACTTCTCAAGAATTTCATTTCTCAAGCCTGTATTTTAATCTGTTGCTTTTTTAGTTAACGTCCAAGTCTCACTTCCGTATATCAGTATAGATACAGCCATAACTTTGTAGAACTTTAATTTTGTTTCTTTACGTATTTTGTTTCTAAATGTTCTATTTATTGTTCCACACACTCTTTGAAATTTGCATATTTTATTGTAGACATCATATTCCTTGTCATAACTAACATCAGTTCCCAAGTAGTTAAAATGGCTTACCTGTTCTACGCAACGATTATTTATAGCTATTTTTGTTCTAATTGGCTCTTTCCCAATGTATGTCATTACCTTTGATTTTATAAAATAAATTTTCATATTATATTGCTTACAAAGTTCACTAAGTTTAAAAATAGATTTTTGCAGGGCAGACTCGCTATTTTGTATAATAACTAAGTCGTCAGCAAACAATAAAATATTTAAAAAGTTTGTATTTGAAATTTTAAAACCTACATTCACTAGCTGCTTCCATTTGCACACTAGGTCGTCAATATAAATACTAAAAAGTGTAGTTGATAAAGTACACCCTTGTCTGACACCCTGATTAGTAAGAATGTTTTTAGAAATTTTACCATTGTTCCTCACATTTATTTTTGTTTGGAAGTAGAAGCATTGTATCATTTTTAGTAATTGTTGTGGGTATCCTCGTTCTTCCAATATTCGCTACATTTTGCATCGGTTTACCCTATCGAAGGCTTTTTTCAAAGTCAACAAACGCCATATGCGTTTCTTTATTAAACTCCCTATGTTTTTCAATTAGTTGTTTAACAGTAAAAATGTTATCTATACAGGATCTGCCTCTTCTAAATCCACTTTGTTCTTCCGAGAGAAGACATTCAGCTATATTCTGCAACCTTTTGTTTATTATTTTAGCAAATAATACATTAAGTAATCTCATAAATGCTCTTTAAAAACAAACCTTTTGTTGATAGAGCACATTCTGGAGAATATTTAAATGCATGGCATGTAGATTTCGCAATATGTACGCTGTGCTGAGGTGTGATGGTCAGGCTATATTCCACCTCCTCTGACCTCTCTAAACCGAGCCACGCTACACCACCATCCTCCCCAAACAACTGCATCGTCAGACATGATTTTCCTTTTTTTTATTATGAAAATATTCCATATACTTCCAGTGGCAGTGTAAGGAAGTGAGGCCTGAGTCCTAACAGAAAATGAAACATGCAAAATTGAAGCAGTAGGACTAAGGGCTGTGAAAGTTGTACAAGAAATGAGAATATTAGAGAGGAACTAAAAGTAAAAGCACCTCTTCAACAAATAGAGCATTAAGACCTGAAGCTTTTCTGGCGCCGAATATGATCGAGTACTCCTCGGGAAACAAGCCACCTCCACCTGTAGAGACCGGTGACAAAAAACTGGACTTCCAAGTTCCGGGAGTGTACCGCATTCCCTGTGAATGTGGGACACCGTATATAGTACAAACCGGAAAGACAATCGCTACCTGCCCACCTCGGTAGCGTACAAGAGATCCCGAGTTCAAATCTCGGTTTGGGTGAGTTACCTAGATAAGGATTTCTGCGGGGTTTCCCTTATCCTGATAGATGAATGTAGGGTAACTCTGAGCTCCATGGATCCAGGACTCATTTGAGCATCACCTCACCCATTTCATTCAACGTCCTATATGACTTAACGTTGGAGGACTTAAATTACACACATAAAAAAAGCTGCCCGTGTTCGATCCCACCCATGGGGTGAGTATATCTCTAGAAGCTTTGACATTCTCTATACAAAAAAAATCTTTTCTAAAAAAGTGCTTGTGATGGTTTCTGTAGGCATGCATATCTGGATTAATGTACTGTTGCATTAAACCCGTCATTGCTGATGTATCCCTGGAGAATGCACTGCCTCGATACTCGTAAATCCGAGAACTGAGTTGCATTTAAATTTTACTTTAGAACTATACATACATCATATTATCTCACCCCTTCATACGAGGGCTGTTCAACAAAGAATTATCATAATTTTTTACGGTCAAAATTCCTCGTAATAAAATGCAAACTTATTAAATTCTGTTAAGCTTAATGTGAAACAAACACGCCGTAGTAGTTCCATTCTTGGTACTCCTGGTTCTCGACTATGAGAACCAGGAGAGTTCAGACATGTTCAGTATCGCCTTCCTCTGCAATGGAGGTAACATTCAGTTAAAGTTGATGTTAGAGGAAGATCCGGAGTTTATTTCAAACGTAATCACTGCTGATGAAACTTGGCTACATCATTTTGATCCTGAGAGCAAACAGCAAAGCTCAGTGTGGAAATCTCCTTCATCACCAACCCCCAAATAAGTAAAAATGGTAGCTTCTGCTGCGAAAGCTAGGGTCATCCCATTCTTCGATATTAATGGAATGGTTTATCAGCATGTTGTACCTGCACACACATCAGTAACTGGACAATACTACAGGGATGTCCTGAAAACGTTGCAAGCACATATCAGGCGCAAAAGACTACATTTCCATGAAGCAGGCTGGATGCTGCACCACGATAATGCGCGGCTGCATATTGCCAATGTTGTTGCTGAACAGCTTGCAAAAATCAACGTGAAGTGTGTCCCTCACACTCCCTATAGTCCGAATTTAGCCCCATGTGACGTTTTTTCTATCCCCTCACTTGTAGAAACGCCTTCGTGGGAGGCATTATCCATCATCAGAAGCAGTGGTGAAGGCTGCGGAGGCGATTTTGAAGGATCTCTCAAAAAATGGTTTCCAGCATGTCTTTGAAGACTGGCAGAAACGCTGGGCAACTGCATCACATATATCCCGTAGGAGAGGGGATCCATCCCCTTCAGCTACCGTGGTGCGGATCCCTAGAACTCGTAGTACCTCTGACGTTACTAGAGGAACCTCTGGCCGAACATTCGAGCCCCTCCCTTAGGGAGTTCGGATTGGGCTTGTGGCGAGCGGGCAGTGGTTCCCGATTCCCGTGGGATATCGGGTACGTCTTCGGACGGTGTTGAGGGATGCCATTAATATTCCCGGGTACTAGCCTGCAGAGCTAGTAGAAGGTGTGCTAGATCGCCAGGCGGCCCCACCGAGGTCATATGGTAGTCTTTCCATTTTGGTGTTGGCGCGCGTAAGTGGCGTATCCACTTCCATCCCGTCTTGTGTCCTTGGACCAGATGGTGGGGGGGGGGCTTGTTAGTAACCCAGGTCTTGCCCTATGGAAAGCCCCATGGAGGCGCCGGGCGCCCTTTTGGGAATGCTCGGTAACTCCCTGGTGAAGGAGGCCAGGGTCCTTGGTCCTACGAGTCCAGGACTAATTGGTGATTATCCTCTGCTCTCAACTCTCAATAGGGGAGACTATTTTGAGAAGGACCATCAAAATTATGAGGATAAGTAAAGGTACGTTGTCATAAAAAATTGTGATTATTCTTTATTGAACAGCCCTCGTAATCTGGTGACGTTGAACTTGGATAGGCATGTAATGTGGCTATTCTATTGCTGTTGTTTCACTATGAATGTAATATTGTACGCACGAATAGAATAATCTATCATGGAAGTAGATAAAATGAAACGAATCAGGACATGAAACACTTTTCTTAACACCCTGTATATTAGTAGGGAGGTGATCCATTCAATGGAAGTGAAACTTAGGAAATAAGTATGTTAGCAGCTATTAACAGCAACTATAATGACAATGGAAGTCACGTCATTAAAGAAAATAACCATTCACATGACAGAATGTGACGTGACATCAAATAAAAGCAGCCGATATATATATTGGATGCCTTACTATGTGGATAATAATTGTAGTGTCATGCCGATTAGTCTATTGCATTACTTCTTAACCTTTCTTAACTGAGGGTGGTCGGAAGAATCCCTTCTATTGCTTATTATACGTTAGAGAACTTTTCAATAATCTTACCCCCAAATTATTATCTAAAATGCTTTTAAACTCCTTCAAAATCGACATTATTGAAACTCATCAACGCTATTTCAGAACTATATGATTATAGCTAAACGCACACTTTAAGTACGTTTTATCAGAGTATCTCTTTAATTATAAATTGATTAAAATAGATATGAAACGAGCAAATAGTTAATTCAGAAGGTAACGACTTTTATGTGATAGGATCTGGATTCCTCTCTCTTCAAAGTGTTTATAATAAACAGAAGAACTCAGTGTACAGTTTTCTCATTGTTTTTATTGTTATTGTTGTTAATTTTATTAGACGCACTAACCCAAAAGAGAAATCAACGAATAGATTTGATATATTGAAGAACAATATTATTTTATAATTTTTCAGACAAGTAGTTTTAGTTAAATGATGGAAATTAATTATTTCTCCACATTAGCCGTTTATAGGCTACGGTTTTTGATGGATAGAGTCAACATGAAAAATTCAGTGCCATGGCCAGGATTTGAACCATGGTTCTGCTGGTTTCCGTCCAGTCGCTCTTAACCTTTGAGCTACCATGGCCAACGTGCCGTCCTAACATTAAATTCTCCATTTGACTCGCATATTTCCCCGGTAGACCATTAGGGGTATTGAATTTTTCATGTTGACTCTGTCAATAAAAAACTTTAGCCTATAACCAGCTAGTGTGGAGAAATGATTAATTTCCATCGATTAACTATAATAATAAGAGTTAAATGAAGCCTGGGACTCAAGTACTTACGATAGTAAGTCGCCACAAACGGTGTATCTCGGATGCGAGAGCCCCTGGTGGTTTACCGGGGAAATATACGAGTCACATGGAGAATTTAATGTCATGACGGCACGTTGGCCATGGTAGCTCAAAGGTTAAGAGCGACTGGACGGAAACCAGGAGATCCGTGGTTCAAATCCCAGCATTGAATTTTTCATGTTGACTTTATCCATCAGACAAATAGTATTTGAGGATGAATAGCAAAGGTTTTATTTCACATAAAAAATAATTATTGAAATAATCATTTCTTCAAAACTAGCCGTGTGTAGGCTAAGGTTTGAATGAGCAGAGTCAGACTGAAAAATTCAATGCCATAGCCGGGATTTCAACCACGGATCTCTCGCTCTCCGTGCGGTTGCTCTAACCAACTAAGCTACTATGGCCAGCATGCCGACATGATATAAAAATCATTACAAACTCGCTAGTTTTGTGCTATGACATTGTTGGGTATCCAAGAAAATTTGCAAAATATTCAGAAATCAGATTCTGTGTAAGCTTCAAATGTACTGCAAATTTTTAATTTTGCCAGAGTTTACTTTAGCTATGAATGATACTGTGACTTTGTGGGTTCGTAGAACTAAAAGACCAAGTTGCAGGAATACAAATAATTCTTAATTTCCACCGAATTACAGTTGGTACTGTTACAAATCACAGCAGGATCACGTATCACACACAATTACGTAACACACCCAATTACGCAACATTCACAATTAAAGTCTGTTTAGTTAACGCGTGTGCACGTCGGCTGCTGCCATTGACGAACCCTTATAATCGTTTAACAAGACAGACCCTCCTTCTCGCAGTCCGTTCTACAAGGTTGCTATCTTTCTCGATACGCCATGGGTATCGTCAAGCTACAATTCTACTGAATTCCATAATAACCCTTAACTTATTCAAACTGCGGTATTTGAAACCCAGCTCCTTTAGGATCTACTGGAAGTTGGAACTTTGGCAACTGAGACTCCACGTGGAGTAGACATGTGACTGTCACTTCGAGAAATTCAGGGTTACTATTGGTCCTCAACGACAGTGTTCCATTTCTGAAGTGTGGCGATAGATTTATGACGGTCATTTGTGAGCGGAGGCTCGGTTTCCTTTGACTCCAAACTGCACATGCGTTAACCAAACAGACTTTACGTAACACTCGCTACTGGGCACCTTGCCGTACAACCCTCTATAGAGCTGACTAAGAACTCCTCTGATACACGTACATACTCTTCTAGTCCGTTCATTAGCACTGCGCACTTCACGGCTGCAGGCCAAGAACTAACTGACTCGTCCACTGCAGCACTTATATAGACAGATCGCTGTATCTGGAAGATTCCGCCTATTAGCGAAACGTCACAGTTCTCCAAAGCTGTAAGAGGAGGGGGTACAGTACTTTATCGTTATTTCTCTCCACACCCCGTCTCTACTCGCAGGCCATTAGCGCTATGCATTAGTGTAGGCGTGGCCTAGCATCATTCATCCCCCTTACTCTCACGGCAAGAGCCATTTGGTCACACGAGTAGGCGTGGCCTCGATGTCATACGTCCCCTCTCTATCTGGCAGTTCTTCCTGCCAGCTGGCCTTGTACAATACTGATGTTATAGTGTATTGAATGTTCTTCAGCGGAGCGGAGTACATAAATTATGGGTTTATCTCCCGTAGACCTAACCGTATGCACCTGTGTTCAGTCTTGTCTCCCAATTAAAGACTAAGTTGATTCATTATTAGATTGTGAGGCATGAAATGATCTCTTGACGACTGCATTTGTGTTACTAATACCAAGGTATATGTACGAGGGGGGGGGGTGTCATAAACTATTAATTATCATCCGGTAGTTCTTAAGCTAGAGAGATGCAAATTTGTCAGAGTCATAATGGTTCCCTCGGCACATAATATTGGTAGTTTCAGTATTTTGAGTCCTCTTGTGTTTTTACACTTAGTTCCAGAAATGACTGAGGTGTAAGTTGGAGAAAGTTGAGGCTCTTAGTGTGATCAGGTTCCTGCATTTGAAGGGCAAATCTGCCCGGGAAATCCAGGATGAGATGACGGCTGTTTATGAAAATGATTGTCCATCGTATGACACTATTGTGAGATGGAATAGGAATTTTCAAACTGGTTACGTGTCCCTGACAGATGAGCCAAGAGCTGTTAGACCGTCAGCTGTCACAGTGAAAAAGTGGAGTGTTTAATACTGGAAGACAGACGAGCATTCAAATGTTCATGAATGAGACACATCTTAGTTATGGTAAGGTGTGGTAGATTATTCACGATGAACTGAACATGTCTAAGGTTATTTTAGTTAATTGATGGAAATTAATAATTTCTCTACACTAGCCGTATATAGTCTAAGATATTTGATGGATAGAGTCAACATGAAAAATTCAATGTCATGGCCGGGATTTGAACCGCGGGTCTCCTCGTTTTCGACCAGTCGCTCTTAACCTTTGAGCTACCATGGCCAACGTGTCGTCCTGACACTAAATTCTCCAGTTGACTCGTATATTTCCCCAGTAGACCACTAAGGGCTCTCGCATACGAGATACACCGTTTGTGGCGACTTACTATAGTAAGTACTTAAGTCCTAGGCTTCATCATTTAACTCTTATTATTTTGGTTAATTGATTGAAATTAATCATTTCTCCACATTAGCCGTATATAGGCTAAGGTGTCCCCACGGTTGTTTCCACGTTCACTAACCCCTTTCCAAAAGCAAACACGTCGTGACGTTTCAAGACAGATATTGATGCTATTGGAACAGGATGAAGATGATTTTTTTTTTTTTTTTATCGTCTGGTAACCATGGATGAATCCTGGATCTGTCAGTATGATGCAGAGACAAAAACTATGAGTATGGAATGGAAACATGACGATTCCCCCGTTTCCAAAAAAGGCAAAGGTGCAAAAGTCAGCTGGGAAGGTCATGCTTTCAGTTTTATGGGACTGTCGTGGAATCATCCTTACATATTATCTTGCCAAGGGTCAAACCATCACTGGCAGATAGTACTGCAATCTTCTGGACAAGTTACGAGGAGCTCTGATTAATAAACGACGCGGTATGCCCTCCAAGGTGTTCATCTTCTGGCTGACAATGCACCAGCTCATTCATCTCAAGTTGCAGTTGACAAAACAAGGCATTGTGGCTTTGAGACCTTACAGTCCCCGCCTTATTCGCCCGATCTCGACTGTTTCTTCTTCCAATAAATGAAGAATCCTTGCGTGGTCGCAGGTTTGACAACACAAATGACGTCATTAATGAAGTACAAGGGTGCTTTAAAGCGAATTCTGCAGGCATCTAAAATCAAGAAACACTGTGAAAAATGTGTAAATCTAGATGGTAACTAAGAATAGAATAACTAACAAGCACATATCAACACAAACTATCACAAAAGGTGATAATTGAAGCTTACGACACCCTCTCGTATTCCTTACCGACAAAAACACTAAAAACTAAATAGACAAGACTGTGCGATAGCAAATCAATTTTCTATTCCTATAAACATTGTTTTCCCACCTTTAAACTGTTATGACAGATGACTATCTCTCCTGATTTGTGGATAAGACCTTCAACAAATGCTCATTTAGCCATCGACATAAGACAATCAAGATACCTACATACCAATGTTAACAGTCGTGCCTTGTTTAACCCACTGGGATATTTTTGTACACGACTGGCACTGCAATAAGAGAAACTATTTGTATTACATGTTGACCTTGATTGGTTGTTCTCACTACTTATTCCAGGTGTGGTGGCGCTCTAAATCAGCTGATTACATACTCCGTACCTTGTACATCTCAATCTTATACAGATAGATACAGATTCTCTCCCACGTAGAATTCTCCAAGGTTAAATCCCTTGTTTATGTACCGCATTTATAATTATGACACCCCCCCTTGTTAATTAAATGCGTTAAGTCTATAATTTCAACCAACATTTGCATACTGATGTAGGTTGCAGACGTGCAACAGGTAATGCAGTTTGGCCTTCACATGCCATTGTAAGGTATTGTTCTTTATATGTAGACATTGATTCATCTGTTTCTTCTACACCTTCGTGCCAAGTTTCCGTCAAAACAAAGAAGTGTCACCTTATCTATGCATAGAAATTATAAACTCTGATAGGGATTTAGAGGACAAAGGAAGTTCGTAACATTTCCTGCTTTCAGAACAGAGCAGGGATATACCAGATTCAGTCGAGATTTCTGAGGTAGCCCTAGGTTTGCGATCTGCATGCTAGTGCAGGGTAAGGCCTTGGCAGTCTTTGAAGCAGCTTATATACAGAGAGGAAAGGTGGAGGAATCACAGAACAAATATTGCATTAAGGGAAATCTAAAGTCTATAATTAATCTGTAATAAATCGTATATAACAATGCAAAGCGTGGAGGCGTAACAGAAAATATATGAAACAACGGAGTTGTTTACGTAAGTGTCGTACACACACGGGGTCACTATACGAGGGCTGTTCAATAAGGAATGATCTTTTTTTTTTTTTTTTTTTTTTTTTTTTTTTTTTTTTTTTTTTTTTTTTTGAGAACGTACCTTTACTCATCCTCATAATTTTGACGCTCCTTCACAAAATAGTCTCCCCTGAATTCGATACACTTGTCCCAGCGTTTCTGCCAGTATTTAAAGACATCGTGGAAATCATTTTTGAGAGATCCTTCAACATCGCCACCGCAGCCTTCACCACTACTTCTGATGATGGATAATGCCTCCCATGAAGGAGTTTCTTCAAGTTAAGGAATAGAAAAAAGGGCTAAATCCGGACAATAGGGAGGGTGAGGGATGTACTTCACGTTGATTTTTGCAAGATATTCAGCAACAATATTGGCAATATGCGGCCGCGCTTTATCGTGGTGCAGCATCCAGCCTGCTTCACGGAAATGTGGTCTTCTGCGCCTGATATGGACTTGCAATGTTTTCAGGACATCCCTGTAGTATTGTCCAGTTACTGATGTGTGTGCAGGTACAACATGCCCATAAACAATTCCATGAATATCAAAGAATGAATTGACCATAATTTTCCCAGCAGAAGCAACCACTTTTGCTCTTTGCGGGGGTTGGTGATGAAGGAGATTTCCACACTGAGCTTTGCTATTTGCTCTCAGGATCAAAATGATGTAGCCAAGTTTCATCAGCAGTGATTATGTTTCAAAGAAGCTTCGGATCTTCCAGTAACATCAACTTTAACTGCATGCAGACGTGCATGAGAATGTCCTTTTGTTCGGGAATCAACAGTCTTGGAAACCATCGCGCACATACACGTCTCGTGTGTAATGTTTCTGTCAGCAACGTGCGGGTGGTACCCACTGAAATGTTCAGTATTTCAGAATGTGATCTTAAGGTAATTCGTCGATCCTCTGTCACAATGGCAGCAGCAGTGTTGATGTTTTCTTCCGTAAGGGCAGTAATTGGAGCACCGGCTTCACCATCGTTTGAAATTGATTGTCGCCCCTCTTTAAACATTTTATACCACCTCCGAGCTGTGCTTTAGGGGAGAACAGACTCTCCATAGGCCTCCTGTAACATTGTATAGGCCTCAACTGAAGATTTGTTGAGACGAAAACAGAATTTCAAAGCCGTATATTGTTCCTCGCGTGTTACCTCCATTGCAAGGTTAGGCGATACTGAACATGTCTGAACTTGCCTGGTTCTCACAGGCGGGAACCAGGTGTACCAACAATGAAACTAATACAAGTAGCAGTAGTAGTAGTACTTTGTATAAGTAATACAAGTAGTTCTTTGCAAGTTAAGAAACAAATATAATAAATGTCGCACTCCATTAGCACCATAAACATTATATAAATTAACCTGTAAGGCGTTCTATTAGAAATTACGGCAGTTAAATTATAAGTATTCATTTTCTTGTTTGTCCCTCCCATTTCTCATCCATATTTTAAATGGCGCCACTGTTCTTAGTTTCTGTGCCCTCGGGTAACGAAGGTAGCACGTCCAGGACGTGAACCTAGGCGGAGACTGCTCTTAACAAAGTCGCAGCGGGTGAGTGGCACTGCCATAAAAGTCTTCCAAGAAAACGTCTAATATCAGCCTCCATTGTTAAGCTTTTATTTATTTCTTGGAATACAACAAGTGGTGGTTTTATATTTTTGCTCATCTTCGTAATAAACCGTTCTGCGTGGTGTAGTGGTTGTCATACTAGGTTCTAGTTCCAAGAGCAGTTAGAAATGTTGAGATGAGTGGTCAGTTACTTTTGGAGAAATATTGTAACAATCTTCTGACGTGCAACATATACACGCCTTGTGAAAAAGAATATCCCCATAGAACTTGGCAATTGTCCTATATAATCAGTGCTCTCCTATTCCTAAATCCTGTTTCTTATAATAATTGCGCGTGCACTCCTTCACGCTCCCCTATCTTCCCTTTTCCCTGATTGCCTAATGCATACTTAGAACGGCGAGGAAGGGCAAACAAGTCATTTGTAATACAAGGTCAGACAAAGGCTATATAAACAATTGTGACAGAAGGCGTGCTTTCGTCATTCTGTGATGCAGGTTTAAGGAATGCAGCACCGAAATTGACCCTAAATGTTGGAAAAATACATTTGTATTGACTTTCATCCCCACGTAATATTACCGGAGGTGTCCCACGGGGTTCTATCTTGGCCCCGACTCTATTTAATATATACTTTTATGATATTCCTGACTTAGCTCCGACTTCTTTAGCTCTTAATGTTGATGCCACAGTACTATATTATTCTCATGTTAATCTCCAGCACGCACAAGTAGTACAGCTCTCTTTAGATCGCCTAACTCTTTGGTTCACCACTTGGCGGATCTCATTGAACCCTCAGAAAACCGAAGCTAAAATCTTCACTCTTCGCCGATATACTCCACTTACTTCGTTGTGTCTCTACAGGAACAATGTCCCTTGGCTACCCACTACATCTCCCGTTAAATACCTTGGAGTGCTTTTGGACTCTCGACTGACCTGGCGTGCTCATATCGATCGTCTTATATCACTGGCCTCCGGGCGACTGTCAGAACTCTCACCTCTGTTGCATCTCCGTTCCAGCCTCGGCCTACAGTCTTCATTATTACTCTACAAATCACTCGTTCGTCCGCTCATTACATATGCCAGCCAAGTGTGGGGGGCCGCACACACGTGTCATCTGCGTCGTCTTCAGGTCATACAGAATTGCTTCATGCGCATCGCTACCTACGCTCCATGGTTCATCCGTAATCAGCAGCTCCATCACGAACTGGGACTGTTACCTCTTCACGACTACATTCGCAGGATCGCTCGTCGTTTCTTTTCCACGCTGCAAGAAGTTCCAGGAGCTGTGCATTATAACATCGGCGTCCGCACGCGCCAGCCCTCACGCTTGAAGAGGAGACTACCACAGGACCTGCTTCTAAGTGATACATCTGACTCGAGTTATTCTAGTACTTGATACCTGTCTTAAATCTTCAGTATTGACATAATTTCTCAGAGAGTGTTATATGAGTTCTAACTTAATGTAGTTAGGGGGCGGCCTGTTAGCCTACCCCTGAGTGTTATTGCTCTTATTGTACTGTTACCTTTTTTCACTCTGATCTGTAAAGCACTGTACTGCTGATCGATCAATAAAAAATTATTAAAAAAATATATTTGTTTTGAGCTATTAAAATACTTTGAACCTTATAGTATCATAATCCAACGAAATTTATGAGTTTCAGGTATTTAAATACTCTCACATGATAATTTAAATGTCCGTGCGCACTTGCATGTCATCCCTTGGAGTCACAGAATTCTGTCACTTGAGTTCCATTGAATGTACTAAATTAATAAATTTGAATTTAGCGGGCAAAGTTTCTGGTGAAGTTTTGTGAGTTGGTCTGATGGCTATTTCTTACAATATGTAGCTCCATGAAAAAAAACACTGGCTGCAAACATTGAAAGCAAATAGTAATATTTGTATTTTGCTTTTGTGTGAGTTTCTAGCTTGGTCGTGATCTTCTTATGTTTCTCGTTAAACTACATACTATTTATATGTAATTGATGAGTTTTAGTGTGTCATTTAACATTTATAAAGGTAGTTTATACATCAAAACAGGCATTTAACTGTTAAATAGTTTGGCTGACATTTTGTTCTCCTTGTACATAGGATCATGAATAGGCTAAACCATATATGAGAAGAAACCAGTGGCGGCTGGTGGGTTAAATTATTGGTGGTGCACAAATGAAAAATAAAATACAGAGTAGTAATGACTCACCTATTTATACAGATTCCATGTTCTACTCTCCTTAGACCTGGCGAATCTATCGATAACTTTTGCGTTGAAGTCGCTGATCTTCATAACAAAATCTCTCTCAATTGAAAGCATTGCTAATGCTGACAATCGGTCCTAAAACATTGTGTTCCTAAGGAAAGTTTTTATTCAGCATTCTGCTTCAGCGGTAGACATTGGCATAGTTAACAATACTCGGAGGAGTTTGACATATTCGCTGAATGTAGTACATATATTGTTTTCCTTATTGAAGTCCATCAAGCACAAAGCGCCGGACATTCCACGAAATTCCTCTCGACTGTAAATTACAGAAAGTTCTCTACGAATTTTTGTTCCAATAATAAAAGGATAGAACCTTATTGTTTCTCTAAGGGAATCCTCTGGAAATGTCTTAGAAATTTTCTTGATGACACAAAGTTGAGGCTTCCAGATGCCCCGTGAAGCTAAATCTGTCCTTTGCTTCTCTAAGAATGTCACATACTTCAAGAGCTTCTCTTCTTTTCACATCATGATCTTCTATTCTTCTCCTCTTAATTGCAGTTTCTTCGTGTTCCTCTATATCTACGCTATTTCTTACCTTTTGCACTTCCCTTTTAAATGCGTTTAGCTGGGCGATGGCAAATGTTGCATTGCAGTCTCGTTTCTGCAGCTGATTGTACAAAATGTCCACATGTGGCATGATCTTGTAGAAGAAAGACAGCCAGAATACAAACCCAGAAGCCTGAACAAGTGTGGCGGTGTTGTTTAACAGAGCTCTCTTCTGAATAACCTCCATGCATTTAATTAAATTCTCCCTGTGTTCGAAAAACAGAGCACATAGAAGCTATGCCTAAAGGTCACGCTCTAGCCGTTGCTAAGATTTGGAGGAGCTAGTTTATAAACCTCCATTTAAGCAATGTATAAGAAGCCACTCCCCTCTCTTCACCTTCCCGCAACACCCTCAGAGAGCCCACATTTGGGCGAAATCTTAGGTTAACTCTTCGCTGCAAACCTGCGGCTCCTACAGCTAATCACTGTTTATTTCGACTTCTGCGGTCATGGGCAGCTACAGACGATAAGCGTAATTGAAACATGTTTGTATATAAAACAATGCAAACAAGTACAGCTTTAAAGTGCAAAATGCACCTGTTGTATATTCAGAATCAGTGGGTGTAGCGCAAACCTGCAACCTTATGGAGGAACCGCCCCTGGAAGAAACACCTAAACATATCAGTACAACAATGGGAACATACTTGAGGCCTGATGTAGTAAGAAAACTAATCCCTGTGTACCAGTGGCTGGCGTCAGATGAAATCCTATGTCCATGTAAATTGGGTAAGACAAAAAATGTAAATGAAATTTTACATAACATGAAATGGCATAATTGCCCAAGCTGCAGTCAGACATAATGGACACAGATATCACCAGTATCTCTAAAAATTAGCCAAGGGAAGGACCAATTACGCTTACTTCATTCAGCAATTTCTGCGAAGGTAACTTCTAAAACATCCAGAAGGAAACTGAAATTAAAGAAAACTGCTGTAGAAGAGAGAAGGAAGAGGCAGAAGGGTTCAACTTACCTATCTGGAGGGTTTTAGTCTGCTTCAAGGCATGTATAGTCCGATTAACTTGAGGTGGCAGCTGAGTAAAGAAGTGCACTAAATGAATTAGTTTGTTACCAATCCTGAAAGAAGGTTGAAGATGATTTTTACATATGCAGTAGCTGATACATATACCAGCAATGGTTCCAAATCTATAAAATCATCCTCAGTCTCCTTTCAAAATTGGTAACAGACTAATTCATTTAGTGGACATTTCTACCCAGCTGCCACCTCAAGTTAATCGGAGTATAACTGAGAAGGAAAATGTTTTGGATTTTAAAATTTGATTTACTCAGTTATAGTTTTTTCAACATTTTTGTCATTCAAAATGTTCCTCAAGGTGCAGTTTTGATTCAGTCCCTCTAAAATTTTCTACACATGTTCTTAGAAAGGAAACAAAGGTTTCAATCAAATGAATTTTAATAATCATTATATTTTTAAAGTTATTGATATATAAAATCAAAGGATTTTTTTTTTTTTTTTTTTTTTTTGCATTTCTTGTTTGCTCCATGCCTAATTTCTTCCTGGAACTAAAGGCAGTATAAGAAATTCATATGATAGATCTTTTATTCATAATCTCTGAATATTTTCAGAATAAAAAAAATAATATTTTGAAAATTTTCATCACGTGGCGCGGTTTGAATTTTGAACTTTTTTGAACTTCACAAATTAATTACTCAAAATCTATTGAAGATATAAAAACCAATTTTCAATTCTGTGTCAACTATGCATCAGAACTAAGTATTAAAAATTTCAGCAAGATTGGTTGAAAATTGATGTTGCTGCATCCCCTTAAACGAAGAATTTTCCTTTTTGTGGATAAGATCGGCTCATTCCAGATACACTCCATCACGTAATACCATGCGTTTCATTTATGGCCCAGCAATATCGTATTCCCTTGTACTGAGGTTACCTTGATTTATCCCAAGGAACTTGCTACCAAGAGCGATTCAAGCAACACGTGTGCTATACGTATGTGTTAAAAAGAAAAGTAATAGCAACAATTTCCAGGTCGTAGATAAACTCAAGAACAAAACGTGTTAAAATTATGCACAAAAACTGAGGTGCATGAATAGAATTTTCATCCAAAGGGCATGTCTCATTGTATATTACTTCAGTAGCTAGGAAAACCCCACGGTTCATTAGACACCGCGCGAAGAATGTGCATGCGATCCGCGGCCACTCAATATATGGAACGCACTGTATATTTCATTCATATAGTTTTAAGTCGATAATTCCCTTTGAAAAAATTAGCTAAATGATCACATTAAATAAAGAATTGCTGTTAAACACCGACCTGTGCCACAACAATAGCCAGTGAAAGATTGACAGTTAAGACATCTAGGACAAAGTTATATGAAATAAGATTTAGTGTCATCTCATTATAAATAACTTAATCACTCATTAATCACAATATGCCGTGTTGACAAACAAGAAACAATACTAAAGGTTGAGAATCCTTACTGGAGGCTTAGGTACCCCATCGTGCTGGAATCGACTCCACCGCAGTTAAGCTGCAAGTCTACGGAAAATTAACGTGTAATAAAATCAAACATTTGCTTAACATTTGCAAATTAATTGATGTTTTAAAAATACACGCCCTTGTCAGGTGACTCAGGCCTTCTGTAGAGTGGTAGTGCTACTATAGGCTTTTAGGATGCAAATTTAAGATTATTAGTGCTCTAATTGTGGGACGGTCCTCCCATCAGAGAGAAATGAAAAATCTTGGCTTAATGCAAACTTTGGCTGTGGGCCAATAACTACTAACATCCAATTTATGAATTACGAAAGCATTGCTAGGAAGACAGATGTCTTCTAAATTTTTAACTTACTCTCCTGGGGTGTAGATCTTGCCAAAATCTCCCATCTGTGTGTGTGTGAGAGAGAGAGAGAGAGAGAGAGAGAGAGAGAGAGAGAGAGAGAGAGAGAGAGAGAGAGAGAGAGAGAGAGATAAATAGTGTGATAGAACAGCCAAGCTCAAAAAGAAATTTCATTTAATTATTTTTTCAGCATTTTCAGAGTTGAATTGCCATTTGAGTACCTAAAAAGACCAACAGTAATTGTCATTAAATACTTTATGCTCAAAACACAACATGAGGAATATAAAGAAAATGTTGAAGAAGAATGGATCACCATAAAAAATATTGTAGGAAAGGCAGCATTTGAAACTTTAGGTACTAAGAAACCAGGCAAGCAGAATAAGACTAAGAATATGGAACGCTGAAATACAAGAATTAAAAAAAAAAAAGAATGTATTTACAGTACTTGAATGACAGATCAGAACAAAATAGAATGAATTAGAATAAGGCAAGAGCAGCAGTTAAAAAATATACAAGGAAAGTAAATAAGAGAACACTGGGACAAATACATAGCAGATCTAGAACATAACCTACCTGGCCGCCAAGATAAAGTTTATAAATTTATTAGAAACCTAAATTCACTGGAAAAAGACAAAGCAAATATAAAAATCATTAAAGATGGAGAATTAGAGGAATATTATAAAAATCTCTGGAACACGGGAGATAAACAAAATTAGGAAATAGATAAATTATACAGAGCAGAAGTAGACCAGTTAGAAGTAGAAGAATTAATGGAAAGTATAGCTAAATGTAGACATAGGAAAGCCTGCTGAATAGATAATATTAATTTAGAATTAATTGAATATGCTCCTAAAGAATTACATGACAGATTACAGTATCTATATAACAAGTGTTGGGAAACAAAAGAAATACAGCAAGAATGGAAGATAGCTAAAGTGATATCAATATTTAAGAAATGGGAAAGAACAAGACAAGAAAATTATAGAGGGATTAGTTTATTGTGTGCTGCCTACAAAATATATGCCAAAATAATAAGTACTCGGTTAAACAAAATAACAGATGCAATACTCCTAGAAGAACAAACTGGTTTTAGAAAAGGAAGAAACACCATTGACAATGTCTTTACTCTTAAACAAATAATAGAAAAACGAGAACAAAATTTGGAGATGCACTTACTATTAATTGACTGTTATAAAGCTTTTGACAAAGTATCACGAATGATACTGTGGAAAATTTTAAATAATAGAGGCACTACTTTACAACTAATTGAAGTTATAAAAGTATGTACATGACACAAAAATAAAAATAAATAAAAGAGAACCAGTAATAGTTAATGGTGGCGTAAGACAAGGTTGTCCTTTATCAACCGCACATTTTAATTTGTATCTTGACGAAACAGTAAGGATTTGGTCGAATAAAGTCAATGGAAGCATTAATGTATCAGGAGCTAAATTGAAAACTATGTTGTATGCAGATGATCAAATAATAATGGCCATCTTTATACCCTTAAGTATACTCCTGTTCTAAACCATGCCAACCCTTCTCTTCCTACTTTATCACAAATATCAATATATTTTTCTCTGCCCCAAATATTTTTCAATGTTTTATATAATTTTAGAGGTTTTTATTATTAAGATTAGTCATAATTCTTGTTTTTAAATATCTTCAGTTCTTGTTTTTACTTCTTTCCAGAATCCGTTTTCTGTTCTTCGACTATATAACCATAATAAACCCATACCTTTTTCCTGTAAAGTCTTTTGTATGTTATATATCCAAGTCTCTCTTCCCTTTATTCCTGTTTGTACTACCAAACACTGTTTAACAATATTTCACTCATCTAAACTCCAAATTCTGAGGCAATATTTCAGACTTCGTTCCATCACCTTGCTTTTGTAACCTAATCTTCCTAATTCCATTAAAGCCTCCTCATTCGGTGAGCAAAGACGAAATCAAAAATCCCATTGTGTCACGTGACAAAACGTGTGGTTCTAATGCTAATTTACTTTGAGAATAATATATAATTTGCTAATTATTTATATCAGACATACAAGCTCCAAATACTTAGTTTGTTTAGTCACTTGCTGTACCCCAATTTACTAATATTTCTCTCTTCTAATAAACAAAATAAGAAGAGAATGCAGGGCATAGCAATGCACCTCAACGATCTGCCTTGCAGTATCTTGCAGGTATACATTAATATATTACATCGGAAGGGTGCACCTGGCACATTGCGACCTACATCGATCTATTGTAGCTACCACTTCCCTCTAGCTAACGCTGTAACTAACCACTTAACAATTAACCTTCCCACTGTTGCCTACAGAGAATGTCGAACGGCCAATCAAGCAGAGCTGTTGATTCCATGGAAAGTATATTCGCACTGCTCAAGCCTTTACTATGGCTTTATCTTTGTTAATAGAAACATTTCAGATAACGCACTGATTATTCTTGACACAGAATAGGAATTTATACATGTCCAAATTGTCCTCTTTGCAACAAAGAAGAGGAAATTACTGAAGAACATCTTTTAACCTGTGAAGTCCTACCTGCTGGACCCACTACACAGAAATATTAGAGAGCAAGAGTGCTAATGGCTTCATTGCCAAAGCCTAGCATTTGACAATAAAGAAGAGGATATGACTGAAGAACATCTTCTAACCTGTGAAGCCCTACCTGCCGGACGCAATACACAGAACTATTATAGAGCAAGAGAGCTAATGGCTTCATTGCCAAAGCCTAGCATTTGACAACAAAGAAGATGAAATGACTGAAGAACATCTTTTAACCTGTGAAGTCCTACCTGCTGGACCCACTACACAGAAATATTAGAGAGCAAGAGTGCTAATGGCTTCACTGCCAAAGCCTAGCATTTGACAATAAAGAAGAGGATATGACTGAAGAACATCTTCTAACCTGTGAAGCCCTACCTGCCGGACCCAATACACAGAAATATTATAGAGCAAGAGAGCTAATGGCTTCATTGCCAAAGCCTAGCATTTGACAACAAAGAAGAGGAAATGACTGAAGAACATCTTTTAACCTGTGAAGTCCTACCTACTGGACCCACTACACAGAAATATTAGAGAGCAAGAGTGCTAATGGCTTCACTGCCAAAGCCTAGCATTTGACAATAAAGAAGAGGATATGACTGAAGAACATCTTCTAACCTGTGAAACCCTACCTGCCGGACCCACTACACAGAAATATTAGAGAGCAAGAGAGCTAATGGCTTCATTGCCAAAGCCTAGCATTTGACAATAAAGAAGAGGATATGACTGAAGAAAATCTTCTAACCTGTGAAGCCCTACCTGCCGGACCCAATACACAGAAATATTATAGAGCAATAGAGCTAATGGCTTCATTGCCAAAGCCTAGCATTTGACAACAAAGAAGAGGAAATGACTGAAGAACATCTTTTAACCTGTGAAGTCCTACCTGCTGGACCCACTACACAGAAATATTAGAGAGCAAGAGTGATAATGGCTTCACTGCCAAAGCCTAGCATTTGACAATAAAGAAGAGGATATGACTGAAGAACATCTTCTAGCCTGTGAAGCCCTACCTGCCGGACCCAATACACAGAAATATTAGAGAGCAAGAGAGCTAATGGCTTCATTGCCAAAAACCTAGCATTTGACAACAAAGAGGAAATGACTGAAGAACATCTTTTAACCTGTGAGCCCTACCAGCCGGACCCACTACACAGAAATATCAGAGAGCAAGAGAGCTAATGGCTTCATTGCCAAAGCCTAGCATTTGACAACAAAGAAGAGGAAATGACTGAAGAACATCTTCTAACCTGTGAAGCCCTACCTACCGGACCCACTACACAGAAATATTGGAGAGCAAGAGAGCTAATGGCTCCATTGCCAAAGCCTAGCATTTGACAACAAAGAGGAGGAAATGACTGCAGAACATCTTCTAACCTGTGAAGCCCTATCTCCCGGACCCAATACCCAGAATTATCAGAGGGCAAGGGAGCTAATGGCTTCACTACCAAAGCTTAGCATTTGACAACAAAGAAGAGGAAATGACTGAAGAACATCCCTTAACCTGTGAAGCCCTACCTGCCGGACCCACTACACAGAAATATTGGAGAGCAAGAGAGCTAATGGCTTAAATGCCAAAGCCTAGTATTTGACAACAAAGAAGAGGAAATGACTGAAGAACATCTTCTAAACTGTGAAGCCCTTCCTGCCGGACCCACTACACAGAAATATCGGAGAGCAAGGGTGCTAATGGCTTCATTGCCAAAGCCTAGTATTTGACAACAAAGAAGAGGAAATGACTGAAGAACATCCTTTAACGTGTGAAGTCCTACATGTCGGATCCACTACAGAGAAATATTAGAGAGCAAGAGAGCTAATGGCTTCATTGCCAAAGCCTAGTATTTGACAACAAAGAAGAGGAAATGACTGAAGAACCTGTGAAGCCCTTCCTGCCGGACCCACTACTCAGAAATATTGTAGAGCAAGAGAGCTAATGGCTTCACTACCAAAGCTTAGCATTTGACAACAAAGAAGAGGAAATGACTGAAGAACATCCTTTAACCTGTAAAGCCCTAGCTGACGGACCCACTACACAGAAATATTGGAGAGCAAGGGAGCTAATGGCTTCATTGCCAAAGCCTAGCACTTGAAAACAAAGAACAGGAAATGACTGAAGATCATTTAACCTGTGAAGCCCTACCTGCCGGACACACTACACAGAAATATTGGAGAGCAAGAGAGCTAATGGCTTCATTGCCAAAACCTAGCATTTGACAACAAAGAAGAGGAAACCACTGAACAACATCTTCTAACCTGAGAAGTCCTATCTGCCGGACCAATTACACATAAATATTGGACAGCAAGAGAGCTAATGGCTTCATCGCCAAAACCTAGCATTTGACAACAAAGAAGAGGAAATGACTGAAGAACAGCTTCTAACGTGTGAAGCCCTACCTGCCGGACTCACTACACAGAAATATTGGAGAGCAAGAGAGATAATGGCTTCATTGCCAAAGCCTAGTATTTGACAACAAAGAAGAGGAAATTAATGAAAAACATATAAACTTTTAAGCCCAACCTGCCGGACCCTCTACATGGAAATATTAGGGAGCAAGAGAGCTAATGGCTTCATTGCCAAAGACTAGCATTTGACAACAAACAAGAGGAAATAACTGAAGAACATCTTCTAACCTGTGATGTCCTACCTGTCGGACCCACTACACAGAAATATTGGAGAGCAAGAGAGCTAATGGCTTCATTGCCATTTGACAACAAAGAAGAGGAAATGACTGAAGAACATCTAACCTGTGAAGCTCTACCTGCCGGACCCACTACACAGAAATATTGGAGCGCAAGAAAGCTAATGGCTTCATTCCAAAGCCTAGCATTTGACAACAAAGAAGAGGAAATGGCTGAAGAACATCTTCTAACCTGTGAAGTCCTACCTGCCGGATCCACTACACAGAAATATTGGATAGCAAGAGAGCTAATGGCTTCATTGCCAAAGCCTAGCATTTGACAACAAATAAGAGGAAATGAAGGAAGAACATCTTTTAACCTGTGAAGCCCTACCTGCTGGACCCACTACACAGACATATTGGAGAGCAGAAGAGCTAATGGCTTCAATGCCAAAGCCTAGCATTTGACAACAGAGAAGAGGAAATGACTGACGAACACCTTCAAACTTGTGAAGCCCTACCTGTCGGACCCTCTACATGGAAATATTAGGGAGCAAGAGAGCTAATGGCTTCATTGCCAAAGACTAGCATTTGACAACAAAGAAGAGGAAATAACTGAAGAACATCTTCTAACCTGTGATGTCCTACCTGTCGGACCCACTACACAAAAATATTAGAGAGCAAGAGAGTTAATGGCTTCATTGCCGAAGCCTAGCATTTGACAACAAAGAAGAGGAAATGACTGAAGAACATCTTCTATCCTGTGAAGCTCTACCTGCCGGAACCACTACACAGAAATATTGGAGAGCAAGAGAGCTAATGGCTTCATTGCCATTTGACAACAAAGAAGAGGAAATGACTGAAGAACATCTAACCTGTGAAGCTCTACCTGCCGGACCCACTACACAGAAATCTTGGAGCGCAAGAAAGCTAATGGCTTCATTCCAAAGCCTAGCATTTGACAACAAAGAAGAGGAAATGGCCGAAGAACATCTTATAACCTGTGAAGCCCTACCTACCGGACCCACTACACAGAAATATTGGAAAGCAAGAGAGCTAATGGCTTCATTGCCAAAGCCTAGCATTTGACAACAAACAAGTGGAAATGACTGAAGAATATCTTCTAACCTGCCGGACCCACTACACAGAAATATTGGAGAGCAAGAGAGCTAATGGCTTCATTGCCAAAGCCTAGCATTTGAAAACAAAGAAGAGGAAGTGACTGAAGAACATCTTCTAACCTGTGAAGCCCTACCTGCCAGACCCACTACACAGAAATATTAGAGAGCAAGACAGCTAATGATTTCATTGCCAAAGCCTGCATTTTACAACTAAGAAGAGGAAATGACTGAAGAACATCTTTTAACCTGTACTACACAAAAATATTAGAGAGCACGAGAGCTAATGACTTCATTGCCAAAGCCTAGCATTTGACAACAAAGAAAAAGAAATGACTGATGAATATCTTCTAACCTGTGAAGCCCTACCTGCCAGACCCATTACACAGAAATATTAGAGAGCAAGAGATCTAATGGCTTCATTGCCAAAGCCTGCATTTTACAACAAAGAAGAGGAAATGACTGAAGACCTTCCTTCAACCTGTACTACACAGAAATATTAGAGAGCAAAAGAGCTAATGGCTTCATTGCCAAAGCCTAGCATTTGACAACAAAGAAAAGGAAATGACTGAAGAATATCTTCTATTCTGTGAAGCCCTACCTGTCGGACCCACTACACAGAAATATTCGAGAGCATGATGGCTAATGGCTTCATTGCCAAAGCCTAGCATTTGACAACAAAGAAGAGGAAATAACTGAAGAACATATTCTATTCTGTGAAGCCCTTTCTGCAGGACCCACTACACAGAAATATTGTAGAGCAAGACAGCTAATGGCTTTACTACCAAAGCTTAGCATTTGACAGCAAAGAAGAGGAAATGACTGAAGAACATCTTCTAACCTTTGAAGCTCTACCTACCGGACCCGCTACAGAGAAATATTAGAGAGCAAGAGAGCTAATGGCTCCATTGCCAAAGCCTAGCATTTGACGACAAAGAAGAGGAAATGACTGAGGAACATCCTTTAAACTGTAAAGCCCTACCTGCCGGACCCACTACACAGAAATATTGGAGAGCAAGAGAGCTAATGGCTTAATTGCCAAAGCCTAGTATTTGACAACAAAGAAGAGGAAATGACTGAAGAACATCTTCTAAACTGTGAAGCCCTTCCTGCCGGACCCACTACACAGAAATATCGGAGAGCAAGGGTGCTAATGGCTTCAATGCCAAAGCCCAGTATTTGACAACAAAGAAGAGGAAATGACTGAAGAACATCCTTTAACGTGTGAAGTCCTACATGTCGGATCCACTACAGAGAAATATTAGAGAGCAAGAGAGCTAATGGCTTCATTGCCAAAGCCTAGTATTTGACAACAAAGAAGAGGAAATGACTGAAGAACCTGTGAAGCCCTTTCTGCCGGACCCACTACTCAGAAATATTGTAGAGCAAGAGAGCTAATGGCTTCACTACCAAAGCTTAGCATTTGACAACAAAGAAGAGGAAATGACTGAAGAACATCCTTTAACCTGTAAAGCCCTAGCTGACGGACCCACTACACAGAAATATTGGAGAGCAAGGGAGCTAATGGCTTCATTGCCAAAGACTAGCACTTGAAAACAAAGAACAGGAAATGACTGAAGATCATTTAACCTGTGAAGCCCTACCTGCCGGACCCACTACACAGAAATATTGGAGAGCAAGAGAGCTAATGGCTTCATTGCCAAAACCTAGCATTTGACAACAAAGAAGAGGAAACCACTGAACAACATCTTCTAACCTGAGAAGTCCTATCTGCCGGACCAATTACACATAAATATTGGACAGCAAGAGAGCTAATGGCTTCATCGCCAAAACCTAGCATTTGACAACAAAGAAGAGGAAATGACTGAAGAACAGCTTCTAACGTGTGAAGCCCTACCTGCCGGACTCACTACACAGAAATATTGGAGAGCAAGAGAGATAATGGCTTCATTGCCAAAGCCTAGTATTTGACAACAAAGAAGAGGAAATTAATGAAAAACATATAAACTTTTAAGCCCAACCTGCCGGACCCTCTACATGGAAATATTAGGGAGCAAGAGAGCTAATGGCTTCATTGCCAAAGACTAGCATTTGACAACAAAGAAGAGGAAATAACTGAAGAACATCTTCTAACCTGTGATGTCCTACCTGTCGGACCCACTACACAGAAATATTGAAGAGCAAGAGAGCTAATGGCTTCATTGCCATTTGACAACAAAGAAGAGGAAATGACTGAAGAACATCTAACCTGTGAAGCTCTACCTGCCGGATCCACTACACAGAAATATTGGAGCGCAAGAAAGCTAATGGCTTCATTCCAAAGCCTAGCATTTGACAACAAAGAAGAGGAAATGGCTGAAGAACATCTTCTAACCTGTGAAGTCCTACCTGCCGGATCCACTACACAGAAATATTGGATAGCAAGAGAGCTAATGGCTTCATTGCCAAAGCCTAGCATTTGACAACAAATAAGAGGAAATGAAGGAAGAACATCTTTTAACCTGTGAAGCCCTACCTGCTGGACCCACTACACAGACATATTGGAGAGCAGAAGAGCTAATGGCTTCAATGCCAAAGCCTAGCATTTGACAACAGAGAAGAGGAAATGACTGACGAACACCTTCAAACTTGTGAAGCCCTACCTGTCGGACCCTCTACATGGAAATATTAGGGAGCAAGAGAGCTAATGGCTTCATTGCCAAAGACTAGCATTTGACAACAAAGAAGAGGAAATAACTGAAGAACATCTTCTAACCTGTGATGTCCTACCTGTCGGACCCACTACACAAAAATATTAGAGAGCAAGAGAGTTAATGGCTTCATTGCCAAAGCCTAGCATTTGACAACAAAGAAGAGGAAATGACTGAAGAACATCTTCTATCCTGTGAAGCTCTACCTGCCGGAACCACTACACAGAAATATTGGAGAGCAAGAGAGCTAATGGCTTCATTGCCATTTGACAACAAAGAAGAGGAAATGACTGAAGAACATCTAACCTGTGAAGCTCTACCTGCCGGACCCACTACACAGAAATATTGGAGCGCAAGAAAGCTAATGGCTTCATTCCAAAGCCTAGCATTTGACAACAAAGAAGAGGAAATGGCCGAAGAACATCTTATAACCTGTGAAGCCCTACCTACCGGACCCACTACACAGAAATATTGGAAAGCAAGAGAGCTAATGGCTTCATTGCCAAAGCCTAGCATTTGACAACAAACAAGTGGAAATGACTGAAGAATATCTTCTAACCTGCCGGACCCACTACATAGAAATATTGGAGAGCAAGAGAGCTAATGGCTTCATTGCCAAAGCCTAGCATTTGACAACAAAGAAGAGGAAGTGACTGAAGAACATCTTCTAACCTGTGAAGCCCTACCTGCCAGACCCGCTACACAGAAATATTAGAGAGCAAGACAGCTAATGAGTTCATTGCCAAAGCCTGCATTTTACAACTAAGAAGAGGAAATGACTGAAGAACATCTTTTAACCTGTACTACACAAAAATATTAGAGAGCACGAGAGCTAATGACTTCATTGCCAAAGCCTAGCATTTGACAACAAAGAAAAAGAAATGACTGATGAATATCTTCTGACCTGTGAAGCCCTACCTGCCAGACCCATTACACAGAAATATTAGAGAGCAAGAGATCTAATGGCTTCATTGCCAAAGCCTGCATTTTACAACAAAGAAGAGGAAATGACTGAAGACCTTCCTTCAACCTGTACTACACAGAAATATTAGAGAGCAAGAGAGCTAATGGCTTCATTGACAAAGCCTAGCATTTGACAACAAAGAAAAGGAAATGACTGAAGAATATCTTCTATTCTGTGAAGCCCTACCTGTCGGACCCACTACACAGAAATATTGGAGAGCATGATGGCTAATGGCTTCATTGCCAAAGCCTAGCATTTGACAACAAAGAAAAAGAAATGACTGATGAACGTCTTCTAACCTGTGAAGCCCTACCTGCCGGACCCACTACACAGAAATATTGGAGAGCATGGGAGCTAATGGCTTCATTGCCAAAGCCTAGCATTTGACATCAAAGGAAAGGAAGTGACTGAGGAATATCTTCTAACCTGTGAAGCCCTACCTGCCGGTCCCACTACACAGAATATTGGAGAGCAGGAGAGCTAATGGCTTCATTGCCAAAGCCTAGCATTTGACAACAAAGAAGAGGAAATAACTGAAGAACATATTCTATCCTGTGAAGCCCTTTCTGCAGGACCCACTACACAGAAATATTGTAGAGCAAGACAGCTAATGGCTTTACTACCAAAGCTTAGCATTTGACAGCAAAGAAGAGGAAATGACTGAGGAACATCCTTTAAACTGTGAAGCCCTACCTGCCGGACCCACTACACAGAAATATTGGAGAGCAAGTGAGTTAATGGCTTCATTGCCAAAGCCTAGCATTTGACAACAAAGAAGAGGAAATGGCTGAAGAACATCTTCTAAACTTTGAAGCTCTACCTACCGGACCCGCTACACAGAAATATTAGAGAGCAAGAGAGCTAATGGCTCCATTGCCAAAGCCTAGCATTTGACGACAAAGAAGAGGAAATGACTGAAGAGCATCTTTTAACCTGTGAAGTCCTACCTGCCGGAACCACTACACAGAAGTATTGGAGGGCAAGGGAGCTAATGGCTTCATTGCCAAGGCCTAGCATTTGACAACAAACAAGAGGAAATGACTGAAGAACATCTTTTAACCTGTGAAGCCCTACCTGCCGGACCCACTACACAGAAATATTGGAGAGCAAGAGAGTTAATGGCTTCATTGCCAAAGCCTAGCATTTGACAACAAAGAAGAGGAAACGACTGAAGAACATCTTCTAACCTGTGAAGCCCTACCTGCCGGAGCCACTACACAGAAATATTGGAGAGCAACAGAGCTAATGGCTTCATTGCCAAGGCCTAGCATTTGACGACAAAGAAGAGGAAATGACTGAAGAGCATCTTTTAACCTGTGAAGTCCTACCTGCCGGACCCACTACACAGAAATATTGGAGAGCAAGAGAGCTAATGGCTTCATTGCCAAAGCCTAGCATTTGACAACAAAGAAGAGGAAACGACTGAAGAACATCTTCTAACCTGGAAGCCCTACCTGCCGGAGCCACTACACAGAAATATTGGAGAGCAAGAGAGTTAATGGCTTCATTGCCAAAGCCTAGCATTTGACAACAAAGAAGAGGAAATGACTGAAGAACGTCTTTTAACCTGTGAAGCCCTACCTGCCGGACCCACTACACAGAAATATTGGAGAGCAAGAGAGCTAATGGCTTCATTGCCAAAGCCTAGCATTTGACAACAAAGAGGAAATGACTGAAAAACAGCTTCTAACCTGTGAAGCCCTACCTGCCGGACCCACTACACAGACATATTTGAGAGCAAGAGAGCTAATGGCTTCATTGCCAAAGCCTAGCATTTGACAACAAAGAAGAGGAAATGACTGAAGAACATCTTTTAACCTGTGAAGCCTTACCTGCCAGACCCACTACACAGAAATATTGGAGAGCAAGAGAGCTAATGGCTTCATTGCCAAAGCCTAGCATTTGACAAAAAAGAAGAGGAAATGACTGAAGAACATCTTTTAACCTGTGAAGCCCTACCTGCCGGACCCACTAAACAGAAATATTGGAGAGCACGAGAGCTAATGGCTTCATTGCCAAAGCCTAGCATTTGACAACAAAGAAGAGGAAATGACTGAAGAACATCTTTTAACCTGTGAAGCCCTACCTGCTGGACCCACTACACAGAAATATTGGAGAGCACGAGAGCTAATGGCTTCATTGCCAAAGCCTAGCATTTGACAACAAAGAAGAGGAAATGACTGAAGAACATCTTTTAACCTGTGAAGTCCTACCTGCCGGACCCACTAAACAGAAATATTGGAGAGCAAGAGAGCTAATGGCTTCATTGCCAAAGCCTAGCATTTGACAACAAAGAAGAGGAAATGACTGAAGAACATCTTCTAACCGGTGAAGTCCTACCTGCTGGACACACTACACAGAAATATTAGAGAGCAAGAGAGCTAATGGCTTCATTGCCAAAGCCTAGCATTTGAAAACAACATAGATGACTCCACGTGGAGTAATCAGTGCGTTATCTGAGAGGTATCTGTTACAAAGATAAATCCATGGTAACGGTTCGTGCAGCACGACTATACTGCTTCCTATCAGTAAACATCCGCCACACTGTACATCACCATACTCACGAATGCTAGGAGCTCACCTTAGAGATAAGAAAGAAATGGAATAAAAGAGAAAAGAAATTGTGTTAGATGACAAACCACCACAACATTCTCCTACCGACCAGGGTAAACCAAGATTTCCGTTGGCGATAGACGAGAATCGAACCCGCGAATTCCCGAATGCAAGTCCTGACGTTACTGCTGTTCCAAATCGTTCGAATGAAACTAAACCTTTCCTTCAGAGTGAAATTAACACGAAGACTTGTTCCATAAAAGGTATATATATAACCTTGAATTTCTGCAACAAGTTTGGTTTTCATTTTTTTATTGCTCTCTCTTAGCCATTTTTCGACGTCGTTACGTTTATATTATCTATTGAAGTGATCTCTGATACTTATATTTTTCTCATTAGTATAACCATGTTTGTATTTTCACTTATAAAAAGCAGATCTCATCTAGTCCACAAGTAGATTGTTACATTATTCAAAAGTTGACAGTTTATCATTCGCATGAAATCAAGATAGCACTCTTGTTGACAACACTGACAGTAGTTAATATGTGAGGTTAGCCTCTTATTTTCTACCTTCATTTTTGTTATTTGATCTCTTCATTCATGTTATTGATGAAATCCTAAAGTTAATATGTCGGGATTTGATACTGATCAAAGGAATTCAATTTCAACCATTATGTGAGATTCTTATTTTTACTATCTAACCTGGTTTACAGCTATTCGTATCTGATAAACTAAAATAAGGAGACAATATAAATTGGTACAAAATCGACGTATATGTGCGTCATATGTAGACTTTTAGAGTAACGAAGAATACAATGGACTTACAATTTCACTTATAAGTACCACGTTTTTACTCAGTACTTCCCAATAGACGTGGCACACACAAACCGTACGTGTTCACTTTCTCCCGAGAGCCGTAACGCAGAGTGGGAAAGCCTTGCTATAACGAACATTGACTCAGAATTGAGTTCTTAAAGTTCAATGACCTCGCACTACCTGAACACCACTAGGTCAGTTACCCCAATGAAGTGACAAGTGGAAACAAATAAGTGGAAATATTTCAAGAAACATGCGACAGAGTAATTTGTAATTGCTAAGAAAGTAAGGGCAATTTAAATAAAAACTTGCCAAATTTTGTGTTTTAAACTAACAATTAGTGTACTGCAATTTCATACAAAATGCATTCCATGTAACTTCATCAATATGCTTCCCAATATGTACCCACCTCAGTAGCATGGATGGTAGCACGTCTGCCTCACGTTCAAGAGGTCCCGAGTTCAAATCTCGGTCAGAGTTAGTTACCTGAATAAGGCTTTCTCCGGGGTTTTTTGTTTTTTTCAAATGCTAGGCTTTGGCAATGAAGCCATTAGCTCTCTTGCTCTCCAATATTTCTGTGTAGTGGGTCCGGCAGGTAGGGCTTCACAGGTTAAAAGATGTTCTTCAGTCATTTCCTCTTCTTTGTTGTCAAATGCTAGGCTTTGGAAATGAAGCCGTTAGCTCTCTTGCTCTCCAATATTTCTGTGTAGTGGGTCCGGCAGGTAGGACTTCACAGGTTAAGAGATATTCTTCAGTCATTTCTTCTTCTTTGTTGTCAAATGCTAGGCTTTGGCAATGAAGCCATTAGCTCTCTTGCTCTCCAATATTTCTGTGTAGTGGGACCGGCAGGTAGGGCTTCACAGGTTAAAAGACGTTCTTCAGTCATTTCTTCTTCTTTGTTGTCAAATGCTAGGCTTTGGCAATGAAGCCATTAGCTCTCTTGCTCTCCAATATTTCTGTGTAGTGGGTACGGTAGGTAGGACTTCAGAGGTTAAAAGACGTTCTTCAGTCGTTTCCTCTTCTTTGTTGCACAGAGGACAATTTGGACTTGTATAAATTCCTATTCTGTGTAAGTGTTTGGCCAAATAATCATGTTCCGTAAGCAATCTAAAATTTGCTACTGCAGCTTTACGTGGAATTTCTGGAATAATTTCTAGATTTTCAATTAAAATGTTCCATTTTTTTATCTTTGGCTTCGTTAGATATTGATTGGTTTTGTTTGTTTTTATATTTGCTTTTGATTAATCCTTTTATGGATGGCAAATTGGCCATTGTAGCTCAATGGATGGAAACCAGGAGATCCGTGTTTCAAATCCCGGCCATGGCATTGAATTTTTCATGTTGACTCTATCCATCAAAAACCTTGGCCTATATATGGCTAGTGTGGAAAAAATATTATTTCCCATCAATTAACTAAATCTGCTTTCATTGTTCGACAACGCGGTAAGAAATCAATGAGTAAGATGCCTTTTCTGTCCCAGAACACTGTGCACATCATTTTTCGAGGTGTCAAGATCTGTTTCGGCTTAACCTTTGCTGGGGATAAGGTGTGCCTCCGTTCCATTGATTGACGCTTACTTTCAGGGATGTCATAAGAAACCCAAGTTTTATCTCCTGTGACTATCTGTGTCAGAAATTCTTCGCCGTCTTCAACATAATGGGTCAAACTGAAGTGCAGTACCCATCCGATTTGTTTTGAGTTGCTCAGTAAGAATCTTTGGCACCCAACGTGAGCAAAGTATACGAAATTTCAGTTTTTCGGTAACAATTTCATGAACTAGTGATCGTGAGATTTGGGGAAATTCCATAGCGAGAGCACTAATTGTAAACTTGCTGTTTTCCTGGATCTTGTCATCAATCGCGTGAACCAGTTCTTCTGTAACCAAAGATGTACGCCCACTTAGTTCTTCATCGTGCACTTCACTACGTCCTTCATCTGACTGTCGGACCCAATTTCTCACCATTGCATCACTCATCGCATTTTGTCCGTAAACATCGCAAATTTGCCGATAAATTTCAATTGGTTTCACTTTCCTAGCAATCAGACAACGAATCACAGATCTCATTTCATAAGCGGTGGGATTTTCAATCAACACCGACATTGTAAACAAGCACAACAAACAGTACGTGGCTGACAGCGATCTCACAATGGCGCACGTTTCTTCTCCTTGATACAGAGCGTCTATCGCGCATGTGCGGAACTGCGATCGCAGCGGTGCAGCGGAGATAAATTGAAACAGAACTTACTATCTGGACGCCCCTTGTACATGTTTGGGAAGAATTAAATATTCGATTTTGAAAAGAAAAGAACTATTTGGTCATTCTAACAACAGTAATAACCACGCCCAAGGTGGTTATGATTTCTTGCTTTATTGATGCTGCCGAGGAACCTACAGGAACAAGACTACTACAACATCACAAAGCTGAGAAGCCAATCGTCACATCATCTACCATCCCTTTTTGCAACTTAAAATCCCGTTGCAGCGCTAAG